>PVIC010000956.1:0-65679 GCA_004025085.1 Thryonomys swinderianus | reverse complement strand
TTTGTCCACACACTGTGGGAATATGGAACTGTCTAAACTGAGGTATATCACTGATGTCATGGGCAGATGGGGAAAGCAAACAGACCAGTCAGCTCTGCTGGATACAGGCAGCATCAGAGTGTATGGGGAGGGGGTTGTGAAGCAGTATATGATCATTAACGCCAGTAGTTTCAGACTCATCCCTCCCCCCCGAAACCATATTCAGCTAGCCTAGCTTCTCACCACAGAAGGCAGGCCTACCATGTCCCTCCAGGCCTGAGCTCATTGCTGCTTACACTTTTCACACTTTGTCTGTGGCTGGCCTATATCTTCTCTGAGACTGCTTTTAGTGACTGCTTCTAATCATCATGGGAGGGTGACCCTAGAAATCCTGAAGTATATTGTTCTATGATTTCTGTTTCCCACTGTAGCTTAATCTTAGAAAATTAACATTTTCCCAGATGGCCCATAATTAATCTCTCCAAAATATGTCAGGCACTACAATGTGCAATTTTAATCTTTGTTAATTCTAGCCTGCCATGCAGAAGGATTAGTTCCAGAGTAAAATCCCATACTGTATAGTTTATAATAACTTCCAGCTTTCTTGTGGCTTTCTTGGTTTCTCATGGGGATTTCAGTTCTCTCCAGGCTTACTCTATGTTTGTGGCAACAAATATCCCTGTCTAGGACCTGGGGTTGGTGATCCAGAATGCTTCATTCTTTTATCTGTGTTGTCTTCACTTTCTCCATGTTGTCTGTGATTTCTTCCAGTTTTCCTATTGTCTTTTTTTATTCCAGTAGCTTCTCTTTCTTTTCTCTTGGCTAAATTTTTGTTTTCTACAATACCATAATAAAAATTAAGGATTTAACTTAACCAAGGAAGTGACAAACCTTTACAATATAAACATCAATACTCTGAAATAAAGAGATTAAGGAGCACATCAGTAAATTGAAATATATCCCTTGTTCCTGAATAGGCAGAACCAATATTTTCAAATGGCCATACTTCTAAAACAGATAACAAATGTAATGCAATCCTGATCAAACTACCAAGAGGATACCTCACAGAATTAGGGAAAACAATCCTTAAATTCATATGGAACCAGAAGAGACCCAAAATAGCAAAAGCAATCTTGAGCAAGAAGAGCAAAGAAGGAGGCATCACAGTCTTGGAATTCAAGTTATGTTACAAAACTACAGTGATATAAGCAGGATGGTACAGGCACAAAAACAGACACATGGATCAGTGGAACAGAATAGAGAATACATAACCAGCCCTAGGCACATTAGATTATCTTGCCAGCAGAATGTGGAGATTGGTGCCTGTTCCCTTTCTTACTGGGGCTCTTGTGACTCAGCCTCTGCACTACTGCTAACAGGCCCACACAGAGTGGAGAGACTGCCCCCTTCTGGTCTCATCCTGGATATGGAAAACCTAGAGAGTGGCGCCCAGTCCCTTTCTCATCAGGCCTCCTGTGCCTCAGTCTCTGTGCCACTTCCCCCGACAGGCCCACACAGAGTAGAGAGCCCATGTCCTTCTGGTCTGGTCCTGGATGCAGAAAATCTGCCAGCGGTACACTGAGGAATGGTGCCAGGTCCTTTCTTACCGGGACTCTGGTGGCTCAGTCCAGTATGTAATTCTTTGCTGAATTATTTGCTACCATTCTGTCAAGGATTTAAAAATCAATATTCATGAGGGTCAGTGATCTGTAGTTTTGTTTCTTCATTTGTTTTATGCTGCCTGCATCTGTTTGGATGTCAGGAAAAAGTGGCCTCTTAGAATGAGTTTGAAAGTAATCCTCCTATTTTCTAAAAGACAAACTGGAGTCGATGGTAATTCTTTCAACGTTTGATGAAATGACCCAATTAAATCATTAGACCTTTGGGCCGGAAATTTGGCTCAATGGTTCCAGCGCCTGCCTTGCAAGTGCAATGGTCCTGAGTTCGATCCCCTGTAACTACATACAATGCTGGGCATGGTGACTCACACCCACCAGCCATTAATACCACATACCACAGTGGTGCAGGGTGTGGTGGCTCACGCCTGTAATCCCAGCACTCAGGAGGCAGAGACAGGAGGATTGCTGAGTTTGAGGCTTGCCTGGGCTACATAGTGAGCTCAGGACCAGCCTTAACTACAAAGCGAGACCCTGTCTCAAAAAAATAAAAATCATTAGACCTGAATTTGTTTTGAGGGACAATTTTCAAATTACAAAGTAAGTTTCCTGAATAATCATAAAGCCATTCCCGTGCCGTATTCCTTGTTGGGTAGCTTGTGTTCACTTGTGCTTTTTGAGGAATTGATCCATTGTGTTTTTTTTAATTTTTATGAGTATTGTTTTTTTACTGTTCCTTTGTTATCTTTTGATATCTGCCACCTCTGTCATGATATCCAGTCTCATTCCTGAGATTCATAGTTTGTGTCTTTTTTTTCTTCAACCTTGCTAGAATTTTTCAATATTCAATATTGTTTTCAGAGTGGGCTTTTTGTTTCATTCATTTTCTCTATTTTGTTTTAATATTTTGAGTTCTACTCTTATCTTTAATACTGGGACCTTTTTGATTGTTTTACATTTCTTTCACTCCTTTTTATGTCCTGAAGGTAAAAGCTTATGCTTTTGTTTTGAAGCTTTCCCTCTTTTCTAATGTAAGCATTTAGGGCTATTAATATCCTTCCCGCTGTTACTTAAGGTATGTCCCTTACAATTTGATATTGTATTTTCATTTTTATTCAACTGAAAGAGATACGGGATAGATGGGAAATATCTGTACTTTCCATTTTCTATGAAACTTATCTAGTTTAAAATCTAAGCCTTTGGAAGCTGGAGTATAGCTTTGTGATAGAGTACTTGTGTAGCATGCATGAGATCCTAGGTTGATTTTCAGTACCAAACAAACAAGCCCTTTTAATGTTGATATACTTTATTTTTTTGAGTAGCTGTAGGTTTACAGAAAACTTGAGTAGAAATTACAGAATTAACAAATAATCTCTATCCCACTTCACTCTTCCAGTTTCCCATATCATTAACATCCTGCATTAGTGGGCTACATTATTACAATTGACTGGTCAGTTTTCACATATGACTATTAACCAAAGTCCATAGTTTCCAATAAAATTCAGTCCTTGTGTTGTAGGAGGTTTTTTGTGTCTCCATTTGTGGAGGTTTTTAAAGTTGACTTGATTGCTCAATTTTAGATATACATTATGATCACATTTATTATTGAGAATTTGTACTTGTACATGACACATAATGATTCTCATTTTTCCCATTCCCCTACCCTCCCTACAACCCCTCACCACCATATATATATATATATACACACCATATATATATATATATACACACCATATATATATGTATATATATACACACCATATATATATATATACACACCATATATATATATGTATATATATACACACCATATATATATGTATATATATATATGAGCTTTGTTTCCATTTTTTTTTGTTTTTACCATCAAATTTTTTCATAATCTTCTTTACTTTCTCCTATCTCCACTTTTCCTTTCCTTTTGATAATTTTCTTCCTATTTCACAATACCTGTCATATGTTCTGGGCCTCATTTACATCTTTAGTTTCTCATACTAGAGAAACATACAGTATTTACACATCTGTGTCCTACTTATTTCACTTATGAGTACATCCTCAAGATACACCCATTTGAGTATAAATGACTAATTTATCATTCTTTATGGTTGAGTAATACTACATTTTATTACAAAACCCACATCGTTTTTATAGTGTTTTAACATGTATAAAACTTTACAGAGTAGTTTAACTGCCTTAAAAATCATGTAATCTACCTATTGATCCATCCTTCCTCATTTTCCTAAACTTCTGGCAACAAATCTTTTTCATAGCAAAACATTTATTGGTACATTTTAAACATACATAATGATAACATTCTCATAGGTTAGGGTCTCCAGATATTCCTTTTCCATATAGTATATACTCTTTTCAGATTAGTTCCTTTAACTCAGAAAATCTCTGTCTTTTCACTTATTCTTAGCTTTTTTTAATTGAATTCTTTATTGGTACAATTTATATACATCTCAAAATCACGTATAACATTGGGGAATTTGTACCAGTATATGACACAAGTTAATTCTCATTTTTACCCATATCCCTACCCACCCACCCCTCCTCACCCCCTTTGTACACGCTCCTTTATTTTCTTTCTGCATCATATTTATTCCTTCCCCTCATCACATTCCCACACCAAGTTTCCTATAGAAATTTTCCACTCTATAAAAGCTATCCTACTTTCTAGAGCTCATTTGCATCTACAGGTGTTCATGCCAAAGAGAAGATCCGGAAATTGTCTATCTGTGATCTATTGATTTCACTTATTAGTATATCCTCCAGATGTCTCCATTTGCACCTAAATGGATTGATATTAGCTTTTTAATTTTATTGCTGAACAACATTCCATTGTAAGGATGTATGACATTGGCTCATTTCCAGTTTTAGCAATTATGCATAAATTACTATAAACATTTATCTACAGGTTTTTACATATGTAGTTCTCTCCTTATTTTAGTAACAAGGAGCACAACTTCTGGGTAATAATATGAAGAATATGTTTAGTTTGATAAATATTGCTAACTTATCTTCCGAAGAGACTGTGCCATGTTTCATTTCTACCAGCAGCAAATGAGAGTTGTTGTTTCACATCCTCACTAACAGTAAGTGTTCTGGTGTTTTGAATGTAGATGTACAGTAGCATATCATTGTTGTTTGAATCTGAAATTCCCTTATGACATGGTGTGGAACATTGTTACATATGCTTCACCATCTATAGATACCCTTTGATGAAGTATCTCTTCAGACCTATTACTTACTTTTAATTAGGTTACTTTTATTGTTGAGTTTTAAAATTTTTTGTTGCATTCTTTGGCTACCAGTCCTTTATCAGATATGTGTTTTGCAAATATTTTCTCTTAGTCTCTGACTTGTGATTTTATTCTCCGAATTAGTCTGAGAACCACAATTTTTAAAATTTTAATGAAGCTCAACTCACCAATTTTTTCTTTCTTTTTGTGTTGTACCTAAAATTTATTACCAAACCTAAGATTCCCTAGATTTTTTTTCCTATTGTATGTTCTAGGAGCTTTGTAGCTTTGCATTTTATAGTTAAGTCTGTCATCCAGTTTGAATTAAATTATTTATTTATTTATTTATTTATGTATTTATGTATGTATTTATTTATTTATTTATTGAGACAGGGTCTCGCTTTGTAGTTCAGGCTGGCTCTGAGTTTACTATATAGTCCAGTTTGAATTAAATTTTATGAAATACGTAAGGTCTGGGTCTAGATTTATTTATTTGCATATGAATAACAAATTCTTTTCTTCACCATTTATTGCAAAGACTACCCAATCTATTTCTACCCTCTCTTTTCTTTCTGTTGAACTGCTTTTCTTAACAGTACCATATTCTCTTGATTACTGTAGCTTTATAGAAAATCTCAGGGCTAGAAGTGTCATCTTCTGACTGTGTTACTCTCCTTTACATATTGTACTGTCTATGCCGAATTATTTTGCTGTTCTCTGTAAAATGTAGAATTACTTTATCACTATCCACAAGTAATATTCAGGGATTTTGATTGATTATATCAAATCTGCAGATAAACTGGGAACAGTGGTGAAAGTATCAAGTCTTCCTGTTCTTATGGGTGGAATATTTCTTTATGTGTTTACATTTATTTCCTTCATCAGTATCTTGTAAAATTTTCCTCATATAAGGTCTTATGCAAATTTTATTAGAATTTTACCTATTTCCTTTTTCCACTTTTAGTGCTAATGTAAATGACATTATATTTTCAAGTTGCAATTTTAATTGCTTCCATATATGGAAGCAACTTATTTTATATATTAACATTGCATTTATGACTTTGCTATAATGACTTATTAGTTGTAGGCTAGTAGTTCTCGTTGATTCTTTGTAATTTTCTGTACAGACAATCGTCATCTAGATGAAAAGATAGTTTTATTTCTTCCTTTACTGTCTGTACACTTTTATTTCCTTCCTTTATCTTAATGCATTAACTAGGCCTCCCAAGATTGTTGTTGAGTAGGAGTGGTGATAGCAAATATACTTGCCATGTTCCAACCTGATCTTAAGGAGATACCATCTAGCCCCTCCCCAACACATATGACATTAAGTATGTACCACACAAATGCAGAGTATTGGTAATAGAGGAAAACAAGATGTAGGTATGGATTTAAGGGAGCATGTGAGAAACTTTCCATATTTTCTGCTTAATTTTTTTTTTTTGAGACAGGGTCTTGCTTTGTAGTTCACACTGGCCCTGAGTTCACTGTGTATGTACCACACAAATGCAGAGTATTGATAATAGAGGAAAACAAGACGTAGGTGTGGATTTAAGGGAGCACATGAGAAACTTTCCATATTTTCTGCTTAATTTTTTTTTTTTGAGACAGGGTCTTGCTTTGTAGTTCACGCTGGCCCTGAGCTCACTGTGTAGCCCAGTCAAGTCTTGAACTCAGCAATTCTCCTGCCTCTGCCCCCTGAGTGCTGGGATTACAAGTGTGAGCCACCATGCCTGGCATTGTGGTATGTGGTACTGATTGCTGGTGGGCATGTATCACCACTCTTGGTATTGTTGTATGTGGTTACCAGGATTGAACAAAGGACCTTGCGCTTGCTAGGCAGGTGCTGGAACCACTGAGCTAAATCTCCAGCTCTTTGCTCAATTTTTTGAAAATCTAAAACCACTAGAAAATAAGGTATATTAATCTTTAAAAGACAATTTTTTAAAGTTTCAGGTTCATAGAAAAGTAGGGCAGAAAGCACAGAGATTTCCAACCTATATTCTATGTCTACATATACTTTGGTAACACCCCTGCATGCAGATACATTTCTTAAAATTTTTGAACCTACATCAGGACATCATTTATTGCTCAAAGTCTATAGATTATATTAGGGTTCACTATTAGTAGTGTACTACGTATGGATTTATACAAATGTATAATGACATTAATCCAGTCTTGCTATTTTACAAAATATTTCCTCCAATCCATAGATTTTTTAAATAAAAATAAAATTTATTTTTAACCAACATAGAAAAACATAAAATTATACATTTTAATGGGTGGCACATGACATGTTGATATACAGATACAGTGTGTAATATTTAAACTAGGTTAACATCTACCTCATCAAACATTTATCATTTCTTTATAGAGAACACATCCAAAATCCTTTCTTCAAGCTTTTTGAAACAAAGTGTATTATTGTTATCTATAGTCATCATATTATGCAGTCACACATCAGAATTTCTTGGTTCTAATTGTAACTCAGTGCTCACTGATCAACCATTTCATGTCCCACTTTTCCTCCTGTACAGTTTGTTTTTTTATTGAATTCTTTATTGGCATATTTTATATATAGTTCACAATCACACACAACATTGGGGAATACCAATGTTGTACCAGTATATGTACCAGTATATGACACAAGTTAATTCTCATTTTTACCCACATCCCTACCTGCCCACAACCCCCCTCATACCCCTTATATACAATCTCGTCTATTTTGGGGGGGGGAATCATATTTATTCTTTCTCCTCAATACATTTTTAATTAAAACTTCTTTTTTTCTGTGAATGAAGAGACAAAGACAGAAAGAATGAACAGACAGAAGTAGAAAAAATAATGAGTATAATCTTTCCAAATTTCTCTCAGCCTGTTCCAGGTAAAGAATAAGGATTTAGCCGCCTCTGGCCCCTCTCTGAACATCATGGAGCACAGAATCTCAATGTGTCTGCTGTCTGTTGATGGACTGGGCCACAGAAGACCTGTAGGAAATTCTTCACTGAGAAAACAAGGAGAAAGAAAGTGCATTTTTCACTTCAAGTAATTTTCATTGTGGAAAAATTAAAAAGAATGCCAATTAATTAGTTAAGAAGTAATTATTTCCATTATACGGTGTAGTAGAATTGGAAGCCTACAAAATTATTGAGTCAAAACAAATTGGTATAGCCCTTTTATAAAACTATCTATTAATTTTCATATACTTACATGTATGTTATGAAGAATTACATATACTCAAATCCAGAAATTCCATTATTGACAATTTATGTCATAGAATTTTTTAATGTATTAAACTTTTAAAATATTCACTGTTGCTTTATTTATAATAGCAAAGCATGGAAAATATCTGAATATACATATAATAGTAGAATAATTAAATAATATTTGTGTAGCAATTAAGGTTCTGTGATCAGCTTCTACAGTTGAGGATGAAGAAGTCTGATTACAATTGGAGTTATTATTTCTAATTATGTTTACAATTGCTTAACAGCACTATCTAAAAAAGAATGAATGTAAAAGCTTCAAATGTCACATTCTTCCCACAAATCTCCAGAGCTTCATCCATGCTCACCCCCTAACTTTCAGTAAATGTACCAGTGTACAAGCCATGTGAACTATGGGCCAGGTACACCTAATGTATATGTGCTGCCGAAGCGAGCACAAGGTACACCTAATGTATAAATATGTTATTGAACCCGGATGCCATATGATGAAATTTAAGATTTTCTTATGAATTTTAAAATTTATATTGTCAGTATAATCAATCATTTATCTTTAAATGGTGAACAGCACTTTGCCACACCATTTTACCAGGAATTTAAGGGATTTGAATGATTATCCTTGATCGGTCATCATGTCAGTGCCTACACTGGCAGGAAAATCTGCCAGAATCGAAGTGCTTGTCCAGATAATTCAATGCCCTAACCATTCTCTTCTCTCCCTCCCAAATAATCTCTTAAAAATCATGTACAGATAATTGAAATGGGTCTCTTCTCTAGACAACTGTCTCAACTCAGTTGGCTGGTTAAAATTTGTTATGGCAGGGCCGGAGGGTTAGCTCAGTGGTTCTGGCGCCTGCCTCGCAAGTGTAAGGACCTGAGTTCGATCCCCGGTTACCACATATAATGCTGGGCGTGGTGGCTCACGCCTGTAATCCCAGCACTCGGGAGGCAGAGATGGGAGGATTGCTGAGTTTGCGGCGGCTTGCCTGGGCACCATAGTGAGCTCAGGGCCAGCCTGAACTACAAAGCAAGACCCTGTCTCCAAAAAAAAAGCAAAAAAAAAAAAAAAAATTTGTTATGGCAGTACTTCTCAAACTTCCACTGCAAAATCTCCTGAAAATCTTGTCAAGAGCCAACTTTGATTATGTAGATTGGGAGAGAAGCCTGAAATTCTTTATTTCTAACACAGTGTTAGGTGATGCTGACATGATGCTCACGTTGCTTGTCCAAGGTCCACAGTCGAGTAACAAATTCCATCTGAGTGAACTACTTATCTAATGAAACCAGATACTTCACATACTTACGTGCATATGTGTGCCTGTATGTAGTTCATGTTTATATATGCATATGTATATATACACACATATAATTATAGGTATATATCAAGTTTGTCAGGTTTGGTTATCAACATGAAGCAAGTTCTGGGAAATGCCAGTGTTGTGCTACCTAAACAGGCTGATTTCCTTAGTTTCATCATTTTTTGAAACAAAAATAATACATGAATAACTTCCCTATCATTTCTAGATTCTTTGGAGATAAAAGGAAAGAAGTGAAATGTTGAGTTGATCCTGTTTTATAGAGGCTTGACTTGTTTAGCAATAAAAGCAAAATCTGAGGATGTTTTAAAAAGTGTCAATAAATCCCTACTAATTCTTCCTGATAGAATTGATACCTAAGTCTTCTTTCCCATAGACTGTGCTCAAAAACAACTGTTCTCTTAATGCCCCATGAACTAATTCATGAACACCCATATCTGTGTGATATAGCCAATACAACATTTTCATTAACTGATTGAAAATACTATTTTTTTCATGGTGTTCTTAAATGGTAACCTGATTTACTCCAAGTATGATTAAAGTGTGCATTATTGGGGAAAACATTAAATCATGGAGATGGTGTTTTCTGTGACATAGTGTTTGAATTGATGGTATCTTCTAGTCAGTGAGTAACTCTCAACAAATTTTTATTTTTCAGACACAGCCCTCTGCAAAAATAATGTTGAGAGGTCAGAACACATCTATCTGCAGGGTGTGGAAAAGTATCATCTAAAATACTGTTTTCCCACTTCTTTCTTTGCATGGATAATGCATTGTGTCCCTCACTGAATAGGGTTGGTTGCCATAGTAATGTTTTAAGAACATTCTTAGATCAATATTAGAACTGCAGAAAGTATCTGAGATGCTCTATCCAGTTGGTGAGTCGAATGCTATACTCCCACCCTTGTTTATTTGCTCAACTGTAGAATAAAGATGCGAGCAACTCCTCACAGCTGGCCAGTTCTGTGCTGTGAAAAATTAGCCAATCAACTAACAAGTGCCTTACTACCGCTTCCCAGCAGAAGACTGGGCTAGGCTCTAAACAGTAACAATGACGTCAAGTGCAGAGACTGTGTGTTTGCCAATCTCGAAAAAAAGTATGATGTTGAATGCCAGGATCCCAGCTGTCCCTTAAAATGTGTACTCTGATGTTTTCAGTATTCCATCTAAGTTTACCTAAGAAAATTAAATGTCATTCTCTTTTCATTGTCCTATTTAAATTCCATCACAATTCCCAACCTGCTGAAATAAATATCTCAGTACCACACATAGCCTGCACAAAATATAAAAAATAAGTTGTAATTCTCTATGTTATAGAATGTTTAGGAACATTCAAATGTTTGGAACCAAAATCTAGAGGAAAAAACCACCAATTATAAGTCTGCTCTTTCTGTGACAAAGCTAATATATACATAGTGATTGCTATGCCAAGATACAGATATTTATTCCAAGAGACCCCATTATCTTCAAATGCTGTTACACAGAGCTCTTAGAGTTATCTTAATAATGAATATACTTTCAAGGACCTGGGTGAGAGGGATCTGGGCTCCTCTTGCTGCTCTGCTTTCAGCCATGTAACTGCACAAATCACTTCATCTTTCCCGAATCTGGCTTCACATGTGTTATAAACCAGAGCTGACCTTGGTAGTCAGTCTCTTTCTGATCGTAAAACCTTGTGGCTGCATGGATTGCATGCAACAATGGACCCCTCCATTGTTCTTTGGCCCTTTGTTCCACTTTTCTATTCCTTGCTGATATGGTACAGTACTCAGTATCTGTTCCTACTGAAACTGTCATTACTCACTCCCCATCAGTCAGAAAGATTTAAGTTAGTGTTTTCTCAGCCATGCCTATTTTGGGGAAGAAATTCAAAGATTCTGGAAAAGCGAAGACATTTGTTCATCTTAGATAACGAGGAGATTGGTAAAGTTGCCTTTATTTTCATATGATCCATATTTAGAAATAAAATAATGCCCTGATACACACGACTCCTAACCATCTGCCCAATGTAAGTTCTCCATTGTGGCCTTGATTAAAATTGCATGAAATAAGTCCATTGACCTATAAAATCACGTTTGACTTTAAAAATGCCAACTCTTCCCAGTATAAATCATCCTTTATTTAAGTAGTTGTAACAGTAATTTTAGTTATATGGAAAGTGCTCAAAGTGTGAGATCGTGATGTTAGATTATAATTTAAATTTAAACATTATTTGGCATACAGTTAACTGTGCCACTCAGTACATTCCCAGTTATCTGCCTTGTAGCAAAGTGCCATCTGCCCAGGTAACTGAAAATTCACTACATTTTTATTAGACAGAAAGTTTCGCTGGTCTGATCATTTCCTTCTAGATAACTCTGATAATAGCTTTTCTTTACCAAAATCTATTCTTTTATTTGGAAATACTCAGATACAGTCTTGAAGGGGAACCCTAGTATCTAGATGCTGGAAAAGTAATATTACATGGGAAGTGTACTCAGGATCTTTTACTTAAATTAAGTGGAAGGAATTGTGACAACTCCTATAACTAAACAGAACTTTGTATTGTTCTGGGACTATCAGGCAGCATGACAAAATAAGCAGACAGAAACAGGCCTTAACCCCAGCTCCTCAAACATAGAAATGTGGAGAAAATACAGCAGCATCATAACGCAATTTTAATATGGCCTAGGAACAAATAAAAGGCAAAAACACAGGGAACAGAAACAAACACAGTAGTTAAAGCCTCAGCCATACTGCAAGTAGTAGCAGTGTGACACAGCATAGCCTTCAGGGACTGACTGAGATGGAGCCCTTAAGACCGAAAGTTCAGCCCGGGTCCCACGAGAGGCTGGGGGACCTAAGTCAGCCCTGGCATGAAGGCCAGAGCTGCGAAGCACTGCTTCTTGCAGTGCCACTTTCAGTCATGCAGAAAAAAGTTAAGAGCAGTGCACTTGTCCAGGAAATTCCACATAAAGTTTGTCCCACTGGGTTTTGGGGTTAGAAAATAGTCACCAGAAATCAAAACCCCAGTCTCATGACACATTTAGATAAACAACTTGCATGTGCACTACCTGTGTTGTAGAAATCAAGAATCACAGACCAAGAAATAAGCCTGAAAACTGACCCAGCAGCATTGGGAACTTAGGCCCAGAGGAAGAAATCCCACCTGAGGAGCTCTGTGAATGTTTTGTAATGAAGGTAGAGCCTGAAGGATAAAGCATGCTTCAGGACACAGAGGGAGGGAAAGCTGTCCCAGTGGAGGCCCATCTGTAAAAAGGGATATAAGGGAATTGTAGCATAAGACTGAAAGTGTGTAAATGGCAAGAGTGAGAAAAAAAATGAATGAGGGAGTGGATTAGAGGGAAAATATGGTCAAATTTTTTCATGTAAAAATGACTGGTGTTCACATTGATTGCAAATGTCATAATCTATAACACTACTAACTGCTTGTTCCTTTCTGCTACATAATGAGCAATATGAATAATGAATACTGTGAATGAGTGAAAGGGTTATATAATACTAGCTAATATCCTCTGAGTTTTCTTAGGCAAGTTATTGCCTATCATCAGATAAATCTTTGGTGTTACCCCCCCATAGCTACTCAGCTTGCTATGAATAAGGCCAATTGATAGGAAGCTCGGTTTTTTTATATAATTCAGGGCTTGTTTACAATTTGAGACTCATATTTCCAGGCATTGTTGTCTAGTGTATCTTGCTCAGCCACTAATAGTCTCTCACTAAATATGTTTCAGATGCTTTGGGAGATTACTACCTCTTGAGATTTTCCTAGGAATCTCCCTGAAGTATAGTTCATATAGCTTTCGTAGTTTACCAGAGCTCCTAAAGTGCAAGGATGGCATACAGAAACTTAATTTTATTCATGTAGATTAGGATTTGATAAGCTTTTTCAATAAAGAGCCAGGTGCCAAATACATTAGGCTTTATGGGATGCAAAAATCTCTATCCCATGCATATTCTTTGGTTTTTGTTTGCTTTTACAACAGCTAAATAATGCAAAAAGTAGTCTGAGCTCACAGGCCATACAAACATGTTAGTAACAGATTCAGCAAACTGGCTGTACTTTGCTGAGACATTGCTGACATTGATTAATCCAAGAAATACAACATTTTTGGCACTTAATTACCAATGAGTCTGGCACCAGCATGAGAAAATGACTGAGATCCTGAGGGATGACTATTGGAGTGCTGAGACCAGCTGAAAAGAACGCAGCGAACACAAGACTATGCTTGTCTAAACAACCACAGTATCCATCAAAAGGAAATCCTTTCAAAGTAAAATCATGCTTGCATGACGAACAGCAGAATATCAATCCAAACAGATGTGTGGGAGGCAATGGAAAATCAGAACCATGGAAAAGTAGATCATTTACAGCAAATCAAGTCAAGAGTCAGAGGCAATGTATAAAAGAGCCAAGATTGAAAGTTGAAAGAAGACTTTACGTCAAAACAAAGCTATACACTGCTGCTGTATGACCCTTCACTTTCATTTAAGTCTAGCTGACCAATTGTGGTATAACTACCTATCATAATTATAAACTAATGCATAAAATACAAAATTCTTGAAAAAGATGGAGAGAGATAAGAAAGTGGAAATAAAAGAGGAAAGTAGGAAGGTGTGATAAGTCGACCGAGTCAGGTGACCCATATAACTCATAAAATATCATTTCTAGAGTGTCCATGAAGATGTTTCTGGAAGAGATTAGCATTTGAATTGGTAAAGAAGTTAACCTTCACCAGCATGCTTAGGCGTTCTTCAGTCTGTTGAAAGCCCACATAGAACAAAAAAGGTGGAGGGTGAATTCTTTCTGTGTGAGCTGGGTGTTTGTCTTCTGCTTTAGGCATTAGCGTTCCTGGTTCTCAGACCTTCAAATCTGGACTAAAGCCATTGGCTTTTCTGGCTGTTAAGCTTGCAGATGGCAGATTGTGGGACTATTCAGGGTCTGTGATCATATGAGCCAGTTCCTTATAATAAATCTCTACATATCTCATATCCTTATGGTCCTAGTTCTCTGGAGGGAAAACAAAAGGAAAGGTGAAAAGAAAACCAAAAGGGGAAAGTAAAGAATCATGTATTACAATATCTACTACATCTATAAGTTTAGGATGACAGCTGGTACTTATCTTAATCCTAAACACTATTACAAAAATATATTTTTTTTCTCTGTATTTTCAGTTTCCCACAAGGAGTTGATAATTTGTTGTCTGGGATTAATCACATGCTCACACTCAATAGCAAGGAAGTTGGAAATTTTTAACGTTAACCACAGTACCTTCTCTGATGAATCAATAGAAAGAGGACAATGATATTGGAGCGGACTGTGATAGTTAGTCCTTCCTACATGGAGGTAGTGTGTCTTTCATGTTCTTTCAGTAACTATAATATTTTTACCCAGGTGAAGGATCTGAAACCAGAAATGTATGAAGTACTCAGTCATAGGCATGTAATTGGTACAGGTATTGAACTCATGGCTTTAGCCCTAAGATACTTCTTCAGCTTTCTTTTTTATTTTTTGAAACAGGGTCTCACTAAGTTGCTAAATTGCCCAGCATTGGCTCAAACTTGCCATCCTCTTGCCCCCGCCTCCTAGCATTCTGGGATTACAGATATGTGTCATTATACCCACCTAAGTAAAGTATTTTTCTGGGTGGGCCTTAGAAAATACCAATGCTTAATCGCTTCTTGGCCTTTTGGCTAAGATCAAGTGTAGAAAATACCAATGCTTAACTGAGCAATAGAAATGAACGTACATAAAATATGCTACTCTTTTAAAGTATTCAGAAGAGCAACACAAAACTTAAAAGAACAGCAGTAGCTATGAACTAAATAAAACATACTTTATTAGAGGTAAACTCTTGAATGTTTCAAGAGTTAGTGATGTTGTACTGCAAAAAAATATTAATACATAGTCTTGAAAAAGGACTTGTGTCTAGATTATTTAAATACCTCTTAGAACTCGATAATACTAAAAGATAAAAAGCCTCATTTTAGAATGAGCAAAACATTTGAAGAAATACTTAAAAAAAGATATATAGATACAAATAGGTACATAAAGAAGCCAAATATAGTCACTAGATAAAAGCACATTAAAACCACAATGAGATATTATTACATACCCACTGGAATGTCTGTCAGTAAAAAGCTCATAATATCAAGCATTGGCAAGGATGCAGAAAAACAAGGAACTCTCGAGTGAGGATGAGAATATAAAACAGAATAACTTGACAATTTATTATGAAGTTAACATGCATGAAACACAGCAATTCTATTCTTAAGTACTTATCCAAGAAAAATGAAGACATATGTCCACAAAAGAAACCATAAAATAAATATTCATAGCAGTTTTATCCATAATCTCAAAACATCAGGAAACAATCCAAATGTCATTTCATAGATGAATGAATAATCAAACTATGGTATACCCTCATGATAAAATTCTACTCAGAAAAAAAGAAAAAGCATATCAAGCAACTCAAAAACATTACACTATGTAAAAGAAGAATGACACATAAAAGTACATAATAATGTTCTAATTATACAGTTCTGAAATAGTTAAAGCTAATCTACAGGGTCAGAAAGTAGATTAGTTGTTGGCTCAGGGGAACATGTGGGAAAATGGAAAGGCTTAATATAGCAAAAGAAGTCAAAGGAACTTTTGCAGATCTGTGCAAAGTTCTTTATGTTGATAGTGATATTTACACAGTATATAACTTAACAGAAATACATGAAAACATATGTACTTAAAGGATATCAGCTATACCTGAATAAATCAATTCTAAAAGAACATTAATGTTACTGGATTGTAATTTCAAGATAAAAGCTGTATTTATATGATGAAAAGGAAATTTAAGTCTTGGAACATGGCTCCTTAACTAACTCATTCATTAAACATATTCATCAAACACCTGCTAAGTGGTAAAAATTGTTCCAGGTGTAGTCAGTATTCAAATGGAGGAAACTTACATCTGCTTGAGATGGTTAGAGAAAGTCTGATCAAAAATATATTTGAGGTTAGCCCTGGAGGATGGGTGTGAGATTCTCAGATGTTTGCTGAAAAGATACTTTGCCCATAAACAGAAAGAATCTTATAGAAAGCATACAGATGATAAGTGACTCGGTGCAACAAAATTTCAGAGTAGATCATAGGCTTCATGAAGGTGATGTGTTCAGTGTTGAGTGGTTTGATCCTTGTCCTGTGTGCTACGAACAACCAATGAAGGGCTTTAAGTAAAAGAGTGATCGGTCAGATTTGCATTTCTGACAGAAGTGAGATGAGTGGATGAGAAAGAATGAGTCTGAGTGAGGTTTGATGTGGTTAATTTATTAAAAGACTAGACTTAGTTATTAATAAGGACCACAGGAAGAACAACTCACTTTATCAGAGCTTACAGTGCCTGACATGGCCTGGCCACTGCCCTTTTCTCATCTCCTTTCCACCAATTCCTACTTTTCTTCTTACTTTAATGGAGTCTCCCACCTTCCCAGACATTCCTATTTCATCTCTGCCTTGGGACTTTGCATTCATTTTAATCTCTGCTTTGTTCTCTGATTCTTTCCTTCTCATTATTGTAGTATTCATTTAAATGTTACCTCTCATAGAAAGCCTTTCCCTGACTTTCTGTTCTATGTTTTCTTCTTTCCCATTTGCTCTTCTTTATTTCTCCTGAATTCTCTTCATAGTACCACAAACCATGGAGGGTCTGAGATTTTACCCTGCTTGCATACAAAGAGCTTATTAGGAGTGTGGTCTCAGAGATTCTGGTGGAAGACAGAAAACTCCTGAGTCAAAGACAAAGGACCTCATTACTCAGAGGAAAAAAACAAAACAAAACAGGAACTTCATATTTGTGTCTGTTCCAGAGAGCAAATTGAACAGTTATGTAAAAGAGTAAGTCTGAAATGCTAAGAAGGATATCTAAGGGGAAGGCTACAACTCTTTATTAGATTTCAATCAGCAAAATTATTAGTCACAGACTAGCTCAGATTTCTAGTCTTAGTTCTGTCATATTTTTTTCTGAGCTTTCTCTTACAGATCACTGAGTTGCATTTTAGTCCATGTAAAGAACCAAGTAAAATGCCCAAATAAGGCATATACTGCTTTTGATATTCAAAATGCACTAGGCCTTCGTTTTGGTAATGGTTTTCTAGAGACAGCTGTTTTTCTTCATCTGAGGGAGGAAATGAACATTGTGAATCCGTCCCCGTGGTCTAAAAAAGCTATTCAGCACACAAGCTCCTGAATTTTGCCAAGGTTTTTCAGCCATCTCTGCTAGAAAGCCTGTGATGTAATACTCAATGGATACTCAGGTTTCTGATTTGCTAACTCGTGTACTAAATAAAACTTTTAGTATCAGAAAGTAGAGATATTAATGCTAAGGTCCAGTTCACTCACTGGTGGCAAATGTCAAGGTACATTATCCTAATAACACCTTTATGGATAAGGCTCTTCTAACTAGGAGAATCCCCTCTGGTGACTTTATGAGAGATAAATGTGTGATATAAAACATCAATTCATAGAAAGAAGCAACAACAGAGGTCACGTTAACGTCCTTTTTCCAATGTATATTCAGCCCAATCCCTGTCAGGTGACACTCGATGAGTTAACTATTGAAATCCAAAAGAACTTAAAAATTTTAAAAACACATTTCACAAAGTTTCCTAACTTAAGAAGCTGACAATTGCATGTAATGTCTACAGCCATACCACACTGAATGTACTGGATCTTGTCTGATCTCAGAAGCTAAGCAGGGTTGGGCTTGGTGAGAACTTGGATGGGAGACCATTGTATATGGGTGGTATGGCCTCCAGGCACTCTTGGGGACTGGGATGCCTTGGCTGGCTCAGCCCGTCATCTCACTCTTTAAGGCAGGTGAGATCGAGGTTATAGGAAGCAGAGAATTCAGGCAGATGCAGATCCAGAGAATGGTCCTGTACTCGTAATTGAGGTTTTCCCTTTACCTTCAATTTCAAACTGTCACCTGTGCAGTATAAACAAAAGGACTTCTAATGCCTCTAAACTATCACAGTCACTATATCTTCATTGCTGAGATAATTTATTTCAGCATCAGGGGACTCATGGCCTCAGTATCTATAGCCATGTTGCCTTTTACTTCCATTGTAACTTTAGCATTTTTTTTCTTTTTACCTAGAAACGTTTGCAATGACGAAAGCACAATTCTGGTTTCTTGTTTTATTTCTATTATCTTTAATTAGCCTCTAAACAATATTAATAGGTAGGGCAGTGAAGACTCTTAATAAACCCGCTTCCAACCTTATTACCACTCATTGAAAAAGAGTGTTACTATTAGTTTCTAGAGTGGGCTTTTGTCTTCCTAACTCTAGCCCATATGATATTTGTCCTTTCTGTTCCCACAAGCTGCATCTCTACCAGCATCTTATACTCTCACCCAAAACTACTAAGAACTATAGAGGGCCTGTTACTCCACTGGTAAGTAACAAGTTAGTCTGCCATGTTCTCATGGGTGTGAACAGAAAACATAAGCTTCTTGGTTCAGAAGCCACACAAAAACAACATAAGCTTTGTACTTGTGTTGTTTCTTTGCCCCTCCAAAACAACAGGCAGCGTGGAAGGGTCCAGGTGAATGCTATGCACAGGTTGAGTTGTGTTACAGCTGAAGAACGATGAATTTGGGAACCCAGATCCTTTTACTAGGTAGTAGGCAGATCTCTGCTCCAGAAGGAAACTGTCTTTTTCCAAGGCTGTTTGCTACTCAAATATGCTTGAAAAGATAGTTCAGAACAATATGGCAGTTAGTGCCTCTTCTCATAAGACATGTAGAAGTGGAGAATTGTCTCTGAACATGCAATACTTTATTTGATATTCACCTGTTTGTTTACTCTTTTTGTATTGTTTTAAGATCCATGAGAACAGAGATGTTCTCAATTTTGGGGTTCGCTCTTCCTTTACCACCTAAAATAATACCTGAAATACACAGTAGTAGAAGCTCAGTAAATTCTGCACTTGTTCAATGAATAAATCTCTTAAAATCCTACTTTATTTTGACACCCAGATTAATGACCTATCTTAAGAGAAGTTGTACAAGATTCTGTCATTGGAATTTACTGTACAGACCTCTGGACTTTCACAATACAATGATACTTTTAGCATGGCTGTTGTAATTGAATTTTTGTATTATCATTCTTTTTATTCGTGTTTGACTAGATAAAAAAAAATCCTTGAAGGGGGAGATGGAATCATATTTCTGGAACTGAGGTAGAGTGAAGTAAGTGAACAATCTCGGGGCACTGACTCTTCAATTTATGCAAATGGACCCTAGTTATCTTGTTTCTCCACCTCATAATTTAACTTTGTGTCTGCAGAACTCACTGAAAATGTTCTCAGCTGCTAGAAATTCTTTCATTGTTCTATCCTGTTACGAAGTGTTTAAAACCATTTTCCTTAGTAACTGATAGCTGCCTTTTGTCCTTTCAGAGGCATGTTCTACCACTGTTCTGATTTGAACCACAGGAATCCGGCTTCTATAAAGTGTATGAAAATACACTCTTGCCTCGGGCTTGTAGGTGGGTTTGGTCATTGGGAACTCTCAGTATGAGTTGAAAGGGCAGGAAGAGAATGAATTTAGGGGGGTGTTTTCTGAGCTTCCTCCTTACAAGGTTGCTTTGGATTGGCTATGTCTTCCATCCTGTCACCTAGTTTTCTTACTGGTACAGTTACTGTCTTTAGGTTTCAGTAATTGCAATCACTCCTTCTCCCTTTGTGCATAACATGGGTAATGCCTGAGAAAAAGTGAAGATCTAAAATATACTACTTGAATTTTTTATATCAAAAGTGCCAATTTAAAAGAAAACTTGGCAGAAACTATATGATATTGTATTGATTTCAACCAAATGAATTTAATTTCAATGGATTGTTACCATTTTTTAAATTTATGACGTAATGAAACTAAGCCAAGTGGACACTTGTTTAAAGGCTGGAAAGACTGATGATGTGTTATAGTTGAGGGGTGCTAAATGGTGAAGACATTTTTATAATTCACCTTTAGGTCACTGATAAGTTAATAACAAATCTATACATCAAAATGAAAATGCTCAATTACAAGATTGCATGGGCTCTTAGTTTATACCAAGAATTATTAAGCTATAAAAGCTTAAAAGAGTCTGAAAACTAAAAGGGACCTAATCAAAAGAAATCTTAATTATTTTAACGATTAGCAGTATAAACATGAATAGTCTTAATACACATTGGCATAAGTGGTTCTGGCTAGTAAAAGGAAACCTTTAATTGAATCAGAAAGGGTTATGGTTGATATACTATTTCATCTAGAAAATTCAATTACCCAAAAGCAGAAGAGTAAATTGATTAGTAGGTGGTTTTAACAATGGTTTAGGGCTTTGGTCTCTACAAATAGAGGGGTGATGGAAATCTTAACTATTTATAACAGCTTAATAAATCTGGAGAATTTTGAATAATAACAGCAGAATTATTTTTGATGTGAGCCTGATATGTTACATTAGATTCTGTCTGTTTTAATAGTGGTTTTAAATAAAATCTTTAAACACAGAGGGACAGTTAGTTCCTTAACCCTTTCTTCCATACAAGTAATTCCCTCCAAAAGAACATGATTGCCTCCTAAATTTTAAGTTTGTTTATAAGACACAGTACAGAATTGAGTAATTATGTAGATAATTGAATTCTTGTGCTAGTCTCTTTCTGCAAAGAGTCCAAATAACTGATGCAAAGACGAATAATCCAGATTCATTATCTCATTGCCGGCCTTTACTAATTGCAGATTAAAATTCAACCAACATTTATTGAAGGGCAGCTGGATCCCAAGGTTTTCCATATGCTGTCTCAGTTAATCTCCCAGATACCAAGAGGAAATCTGTGGCTCAGGTCTGTAACTTGCTATGCATTTGAGCCCACATCCCCAGTAAATCAGGCAAAGTTCTCTTTAAACTTTGTCATTAAATCAACAAGAAATGAGATTTAAACATATGTGAAAGGCACAAACTCTAGGTAAGCACCACCACCTTAGGAATGTGTTTGCTCCCCCAGAGTTCTCACTGAACATATGGGAGCATTGCTGGGGAACATGTCATCAGTCACCCCCAGTGCAGAGCAGGAGAAAGTTTACATCAATAAGGTTTTGCTTATTTCCCTAGCTACCTACTACTTTCTCTACAAACTGTTTGCCTTTCTTACCTGATTTTTGAGAGCTAGAGAAAATGTTCTGACATTAAATGGTCATCACCTGGTGATTTTAAGAAATACAAGGAGGCTTTTTGGAAGACATTTGTCTTTGCCAGCATTACAGATAAACATTTCATTTTACATATACAAGCTCAAACCACTGAAAGGGAACAAACAATTTAAAATTCCAGTGCCTAAAGAAAAATAATAATCTAGAGAGATAATGCTTCAGGCACTGTCTGTCTCTTATTCACAGAGAAAAGAATGCATACAATTGAAAATATATGAGTAAACTGAAAGAAGCAGGAGGTGGAGAGAGCCAGAAAGAATAGCTGTTGTCTAGAAGAGAGCAGATGGTCCTCGGTTGGTAAGAATGCCAATCACATTCCAGTGGTGTGTGACTTAGTAGAACCAAAATAAATGACATATTGGTCCAGAAAGAAAGCTGCTGCAAGTCTAAGCTGGGCAGAGAAATGAGAAGCTAGAGAACATGTTAAAGGAAACATGACTTTCATTTGCATTTTTCCTTGATTTGACTTTGCACCTCACACCTCCAGCCTCCTGCACTTTGAACAAGGAAGTGAACTTATTAGACCTGCATTCAGCAACCCAGCCAAAATCTGAGCAAAGAGTGAAAACCAACATCTTGAAAAGACTGTGATTCTCCCTAAAAAATACAGTGAGGTTTAGTGTTTTCTCCTATTTCCTCTTCTACCTTCCTCTTTGCCTCTATCATTCCATGAATTGCAATGGTGTTCAACAGAAATGTAAAAACTATACTTGATTTTTTTCTTTCCTTCAAGAAGTAAGTAGAGCCGGGCATGGTGGCTCATGCCTGTAATCCCAGCACTCGGGAGGCAGAGACAGTAGGATTGCTGAGTTCGAGGCTTGCTTGGGTTACATAGTGAGCTCAGGGCCAGCCTGAACTACAAAGTGAGACCCTGTCTCAAAAAAAAAAAAAAAAATAGGGCCGGAGATTTAGCTCAGTGGTTCTGGCACCTGCCTCGCAAGCGCAAGGTCCTGAGTTCGATCCTGGTAACCACATATAATGCTGGGTGTGGTGACTCACACCTACCAGCAATCAATAGCACATACCATAGTGCTCGGCGTGGTGGCTCACACCTGTAATCCCAGCACTCAGGAGGCAGAGGCAGGAGGATTGCTGAGTTCCAGGCTAGCCTGGTCTACATAATGAGCTCAGGGCCAGCCTGAACTACAAAGCAGGACCCTGTCTCAAAAAAAAAATATATATTAAGTAGAGTAAAATTTAGAAAGAATGATTAACCAGTTTTTCCAGGTAAACTCATGAGAACAAAAGCAGTTTCTGTATTTATTCATTCATCCCACTGTTGTTTCTCAGGCATTATGTCAGGTTCTAGGGATTTGGAACAATGGCATGATGTGACTTGCAACCTGGATGAGAGGAAAAGACACCCCATATATTATGGTTGGGGTATGTCACAGGTGGAACAGCCAGTGTAGAAGAGCCCAAACAGAAGTTTTATAGCTTTATTATTTAAAGTGTGCTGTTTCATTACGGTGTTTTCTGTAAATAAATGGGTTGTAAATTCAAATCTGGTTTAGCCACAGTGCCTGGCACCTCCTCGCTGTCTATAATACTACATTTACTTCTTTCAATTTACAAATTGAAAGTAGTCTTTGTTGGGAGGAAGCTTAAAGAAGTGTGAGCAGTGCTGTTTCACAGCAGTGATGTTCTTTTCACCTTAACAGTTTCTAAAGGAACAAACCTTGACTTGGTTGTCACAGCCTCAGCTACATCCCTGGACTGTAGTGACCTCTTTCTTTTTCTTCTTCATTTTTATTTTTTTAATACTTATGGAGGGAACTCAAATCAAATAAGTAAAATGCAAAAAATATCTAATAGTAAATATCTTCCAATATGTATCATATATCGAGGAAACATGTGAGGAAATATACAAGTTTTCCCCATAATTAAACTTATGAGAATCCTTTAAAAAACAACTCTGAGCACAGAGACGTTCCTTCCTTATTCTAAGTAGTTTCTCTTTTTGTTAAGATTTCAAAATGGAGGGTAAACCCTGTAGGATTCTCATTTCCAGTGCTTCAGTGGAGGGAGGGCCCCTGGGACAGGAGGGGAGCAGCAGGGAGAGTCTCATTCAGCTCTTCCTCTGGGAGCCTTCATCCTGCTGTTTGGATGGCAAGCGTGGCAAATAGGGGTATTCCCTTGTTTCCTCAGCACCTTTTCATTCTACTCTCTTAGGCTTGCAAAAAAGTCATAAAAGGTCACCAAGCGCATAATCCATCATGGCGTTTTGACAGAATACCCTTAGCCCTGCTGAGCGCAGACATGGAGTCATTAAAGGCTTTCAACACAGACAAGGAGGAACCAGATTATATATGAGCCAAATTACTTTTCTCCTGGCCATGAGGGATATTAACATTGAAATGGATGTCCTAGAGCTGTTGCAGAATCATCCTACCTGGATACACTGAGCAAGAGATACAGCCCCTCCTGTCTACATGAAGGAACAGGAAGAGCCTGGGAGTGAACAGTGCAACTCCCCCACTTGCTTCCAACTTTAGATTATGAAACTCCTCTTGGACACTGGTCACAAAGTCCTCTTGGAAATTATTAGATATGAAGGGAAACAAATTGCCAATTGCTTACTTACACTTAGATCACCTTTGAGTATCTATCAACTGTTGTTGAGCTATAACAACATGAATGGACAGTGCCTAATGAAGAGAAGTTGTTAGCTACCTCTCTTCTCCCTGTAGGCTTCCATAACTAGGAGGAACAGTTATCAGTAAGACTGCTGGGGGGAAAGAAAGTTAAGGGACAAAAACAAGAAGAAATATTTCTTTAGTCAGTGACCCCATTTTATTTCTGAAACAACCACAACAGCTCTCAACATCTCTATTGACTTAAGTGAGAATGTAAATTGGACCCCTACTTCCCATTGATTAATCACACTGAGAGACAAATCATCCAAGAAACCAATTGAATTAAAAGGCTTCTTTATTTGCTGAACAAGATAAATAAAACCTAGGAACAATCCTTTAACACGGATAGTTATGACTAAGTTGTGAATATTCAGCACAACATGATCCAAAAAATACAGAGAGAAGTGACAGCTATCATTATTGTCAACATTATTAGTTGCTATTATTACCACATTTTATAAAAAGCTCATGATAAAAATAAGTTGTGCCACAGTAAAACTTATCTTGAGAATTTAAGTTGGAGACAAAAGAAAAATCAAGGCTTCCATGATTGTGCTTGTAGTCATCTTTAATACAGACTGCTAGCTTAATTTTTTGACTTATAAATAAGAATAATGCTAGAAGGACTTTTACTTTTTCAGAAAAGGAAGATAAAAAGATCAGGATGCTGCAGCAAAATAAATAACAGCCTACTTGATAATTATCTATCACACAATACAGTAACTTTCAATTAATTTGGTCACAGTTTAATTAAAACCTAATTTTTTATCGGATCTCCAGAAGTTAGTAATTTGCATTTACATTGTGCTTAGAACACATATTTTGTTCACCTCTAGTTGCTGTTACTAAGTAATTCAATAATGAGTGCTTGGGACTACACTAAGCTTAATATCAGTCACAAAATTTATCACTTCACTATACAGTGACCTTTACTTGAATCTTCCTAGGTTTCTCTGACTTGTTTTATTCATGAGGCACTCTTATTCTGGGAGGCCAAATACAATTAGCAATGGTACAGGTCAGGACCAGTCTTCAGATAGTCCCATAAGTTAGTGGCCATACAAGGAGTTATTACATTGTATTCTACATTATGGATATACTGTAAGGCCAACGAAAGTAAACAAAAGAAAAGCAAGTCATTGCCATATGAATGAAGCCTGCGATGTGGTTTAGTAAGGCATGTTCAGATCTTCTTCCCTCACAAGGACCTCTAGCTGGTTTTGCTGCCTGTAGCTTTCACAGCTGCCAACCTCCAATCTCCCTGACACCCTTTTACTATTTGAACAATCCTAAAAGCACTTGGGTTTATCACTCCTCTCAGGAAACTAGTCCAATTCCAGAGCCCACACAGCATGATCCTAAGTACATGAGTCATCTTCTCCAGCCTTACCCATAACATGCCATGATAAAGCTGGCTCTGGCCATGGCCTCCTCCCCCTTTCAGCTATATTCTACCTGTCCTTCAAATTCCAATTCTCCTCTTTCACAAAATTTGCCAGAAAATCCTAGATCTGAGCCATCATTCCTTTTCCCAATCATGGGATCCTGCTTTGGCAATGAGTCTTCCAAACTGAAATCCTGAGTTCCTGTTTAGAGGCTACGATTTATATCTTCTTGGTGTTTCTACCCCTGTATTATTTTTTCTTACCTAGTAGCCCTGAGATGTTAGGGATATATGATGGATGATGATAAAAGTAGTAAAGAATTTACATGTAATGCTTTTAAAGACTCCTAATGTGTTGACATGTACAATTAGTATATTTTAAATTTATTGTCTTGCCTCCACCAACTGCAGTATATTTTCTGAGAATCTAGATTATGCCTATTTTTTATTTTTTTCTCCAGTGCTCAGCACAGCACTGTTTATGATTTAGAGATTTATTAAATAGTTGCCAGTGTAATTAATTTGGCATCACTGAAACAAATATCTGCAAAACCAAATACAAATGTCTACGCCACCACTAAAGACTATAAGTTAATTACTCTTCTTCAAGAATGTTAGTAGATTGTCCTAGTACTGACAGTTCATCTTTCAGTCTAATGGGTTATTTATTTAATTAATAGCTACTTGCCCATTAGGATACATTAGTTTATCAAATTGTGTTTTCTGAGCCTTGACAAAAGTAAAGAAATAAAGTACATGTATTTACTCTATGACTCTCAGTTGTATTACTTTTTTAGCATCCCTTGACAATCTAGCAGACCCTAATAAAGATAACAAAAAATACAAACAAATTTATGTCTCCTTTTAAGACAAATGAAACATGAATTTGCTGATGTTTTAAAATCTTTTCTGAAATAAATCTGTTTGATTCCATAGAACTTTGTCTTATATGGGCCAGAAAGGATACAAATGCATAATAGTGCTATTGTGTTAATTCCAGCTGTGTTTCCAGTAGTTTCTGTCATTTAGTTCCAGGCTTTGTTTTTGGTGGTACTGGAGGTAAACCCAAAACCTTGTGCATTCTGGGCAAGGCCTCTATCACTGAGCTGTACCTCCAGCCCTCTGTTTCTTAGAATTTCTTATTCATTATTGCTTCTGGCACATAGAAGAATGTTTTGGGTAATGTCATTGTTAGCTATAATAGAGTTCTGAGTTAGAATCATCTTGGCTTCTATTAGTTTATTCTAGAATCTACTAAGAAAAAAGAAAGTTAAATAGCAGCCAGCAAAGCAAATCACTGTGCAAGTTTACCTAGCAAAGAAATGAACCAAGCCTTCACCTTAGGCATGGTGAGCTTAAAATGGCTACTGTGAGACACACTAAAGAATCATTTGTTCTATCTCTTAAAATTCACAGACTTCATTTTGAAGGAAACAAAATAAATATGAATTAAAAAATTGGATCAGAGTCCTGTTTTTATATGAAACTTGCATGTGTTCCGTAGTCAGGCCTCTCCCTACCTCTATTTCACTTAGGACCAGATTATTTAATGCAATTATTGAATTATTAAAGAAGCACTTCTCACCAGCCCATCCATCATTGTTTAGGGATTCATATTTCACAAGCAAAATCAATAGTCTCGTGAGGACATTGCTGCTTATACTGCAGGGCGGCACCATCTGTTAATGCTGAAACAGGAAATTTTCAATGACTTGCTATGAAGGGACCTTATATGTAGAGACCTTTAAAAAAATTTCCATCAGTGCCTCTCAACACATATTTAATAGTCCAAATAAAAGGAATAGTTAGTGAAACTTGCTGCAACATTCTCAACACTTAAAGCTAGAAAGGATTTATAATGTTCTCTAAGGTCAGCCATACATGGGAAATATCTAGCATAGGAAAACTACAGGTTCTCATTCTACAAAGACCTAACTGCATCCTTCCACTGGCAGGTGGAAACTCATGTGGGAATGTGCATATTCTGTGTGCAAAATCAAGTGTGTAAGTCAAAGTCCAAGGGTACATTAGCCATGTTATCCAATCAATACAAGTTTTTATTATCCCAGTGCCAGAAATCATGAGGAGATGTATACTTCTTGACAGGTGTGGAGAAGAGTTTTTGCTACAGAAGTCACATGCAGGTGAAAGCCAATTCTGATACATAGCCCATTCTCGACATGGTAAAAATACTTTATACAGAAGATTTTGTCAAGGGCCACTTGACAAATTGCTTAAATTTTACAAGGTGAAAGTGTCACAGAAAATACTTTGGGGCACTGGGCTATCTATGGTTTTACCACATGAAAACATTTTCTGTTTTTTCAACTCAAAGCAAAGGTATTCTTGGGAAAGCAGTTTCCTCCACTGAGAATCTGAGAGAATCATTTTAGACATTAGAATATTATAGCTTCATATGGATTTTACCAGATGTTTCAAAATCCTTTCTAAGAAAATTCAAGTGTACAGAGTGAGTTACTCTGTCTTGTAACTCACTCAATATACTAGTGTTTTGAGAAAAAGACAATGTTCTTAAACCACTTAGACCTATTTAGTATGCTGTAACAACACTTGTTACAGTAGATGTAGATTATTCATTCTTTATGGCTATCTACAATGTAATGAGCACAATTCTGAGTGTGATGGCAGTTATAAGCAAAGCAGACAAACATGCTTTTGTGGAGTTTCATAAGAAATTGACAATAAGCATATTACCAAATAAATAGAAATATATTAACAAATAAGAATACTTATGCCACTGAAAATACTATAAACAAAATAAAATAGGATAAGATAGTGACATTCCAAATTCAACCTAATAAAGACAATGTAAATTATCTGAGAAAAAAATTTATGTCTTGTTTATCCTGAGACCCTTGCAATCTGATGTTATACTTCGTACTTAGCAGGTATGCATTTTTTTAGAAGTTGAATTAACTCTAAATTCATAAAAAAAAATCAGACACCAGCTGAAGCAGGAATTTTGCAAGAAGGATTAGAAATTCACCAACAAAGCTTAAAATCCTTGACAATCAAAATTCTAATGTAAATGGCAAGCTGCACAGAAAAAGCATTTAAAATTGCTCTCTGCCAAAGGATGGAGCATCCATCCTGATCAGAGCACAACACAAAGAGGCTCTCATCTGTCTAGGCCTCCTCATACTCTGCCCATTAGAAAGAAAAGAGCATGAGCTTCACTTTGACTCAAATTTATTATGGCAGGATATACAGCTGCTTCATTACTACTATATTTGAGAGAGATTCGTGACACCTTGATGGTAAAAGCTAGCTGATGCTGGACCTCTCGCTGCCCCATCCAGAGAAGTAAACAGAGATATCAATCAAAGAAACAAGCCATCTTCACATGAACACAGGTTGCTGAGCCAGCATCCCTGCTTGTCCATCAGGGCACATTACAGAGACCAGAAGAGAGGTCACAGGTCCAAGCAAGAGGTGTTGTTAGGTTAACCTACTTCTTTACTTTATTGGTATTAGCTTCTCCAGATATGTTTAATAGAGAAAGAAATGTGTGGTTGGCTTTTATAGTCCCTACTTATAATAAAATTCAGTGCTTGAGTCATATCAATCTGTTTATAATTATGATTAAAAACAACCACCAACAAACCTCACAAAAAATGGAACTATCCATTGAAGAGAAATTTACATTGTGCTGTTAATGGAAATTGTTAATTACATTGTAGGTTTCCCATTTACTAAGATCATTGGAAATAACACTCTTACTTTTATAAGACAACCTGATGTCATAGACAAGACTAGGACCCTACATGAGCTTGTTTATACATTGGCTTTGGGACAGTTAGCTTTATGGTCTCATCTGGATTTCAGTTTGGGCTTCTATTATTACATGAGGTTGGCTAATTACCCATCTTTTCTGAGCTTCTCCTCCTTGCTCTCTAAAATGATGATAAAAATATGTAAGTTAGTGCTGGAAAAACTGGGCTTCAACCTGCCAAAAGCTAAAGCTAGACCTATCTCTTTCACCATGCACAAAACTAAACTCACAATGAATACGAGACTTAAACATTAAAACAGAAACAATAAGCCTGCTGGAAAGCAGGCTAGGTAAAACTCTTAGAGACACTGGCCTAGGCAGAGACTTTATGAATAAAACCTCAATAACACAAGAACTAGCAGAAAGAATCAACAAATGGGATCTCATCCTACTGAAAAGCTTTTGCACAGCAAAAGTCACTGACACTGCCAAAAGGCAACCAACAACATGGGAAAAAAATCTTTACTAGCTGTTTATCAGACAAAGGGCTATTATGTACAGTATATAAAGAACTCAAACAGATCAGCCTCCCCAAGTTTAAAGACCCAATTCAAAAAAACGGGCATCTGAAATGAACAGACACTTTTCAGAGCAGAAGTCAAAGCAGCTAAGAAACATACAAAGAAATGTTCAACATCACTGCTCATTCGAGAGATGCAAATGAAAACAACACTGAGATTTCATCTCACTCCAAAAAGAATGGCCGCTATCACAAAATCAATCGACAATAAATGCTGGTGTGGCTGTAGGGAGAAAGGAACCCTTCTCCACTGTTGGTGGGATTGCAGACTTGTACAACCATTGTGGAGATCTGTGTGGAGATTTCTCAGAAAACTAGGACTAGGGGTCCCACTTGACCCTGCTATCCCCCTGCTAGGAATATACCCAAAAGAATTTTAAAAATCATATTGGAAAGACAGAAGTACACCCTTGTTCATAGCAGCTCAGTTCATGATAGCTCAATCTTGGAAACAACCCAAATGCCCATCAACTGGAGAGTGGATAAAGAAGATGTGGGTTTTTTTATAAAATGGAGTATTATTCTGTCATAAAGAATGACAAGATTGATTCATTTACATGCAAATGGATACACCTGGAGGACACACTAATGAGTGAAATCAATAGATCACAGAGAGGCAAATACCAGATCTTCTCGTTGATATGAGCACCTGTAGATGCAAATGAGCTCTAGAAACTATGACAGTCTTTGTAGAATGGGAAATTTGGTGTGGGAATGTAATGAAGGGAAGGAATAAATATGATTCTGAAAGAAAATAAAAGAGTATGTATATAGGGGGTGGGGAGGTGTGGGTGAGGATATGCGTAAAAATGAGAATTGACTGTGTCATATATTGGTACAAATTCCCCAATGTTATGTGTATTGTGAGATGTATATAAATTGTACCAATAAAGAATTCAATTAAAAAATGTAAGTTTTTATAACAACTGAAAAGCAACATATATCAGTCTGCTGAAACTTCCATAACAAACTACCACAGACTGGGTGGTTTAAACAACAGGAAACCTTTGCTCCTTAGTCCTGGAGGTTAGAAGCCCAAGATCAATGTCCCAGTAGAAGTAGATTTCTCTGAGGCCTTTCTTTGACTTGCAGATGGTCATTCTTGCTGCTTTTTCATGATCCTTCCTTGCTTTTGTGTCTCTGTTATCTCTTACTTTTTAAATGACATCAGATATATTATTAGCTTAAGACCTTATACTGATAGCTTTTCTTTAACTTAATGACCTCTTTAAAGACACTGTCTGCAAGTAAAGTCATAGCCTATGTCCTGAGACTTGAACATTTGAATTTTTGGAAAATCACAATTCAGTCCATAACACAATGTTTACAAGCTACTCAATAAATATGATATTCCTTCTGTATTAGTTTTCCCATTACTAGGACAAAGTATCTGACACCTAGAGTTTAAAGAAGGAGAGGTTCATGTGGCTCACAGGTTTTAGTGGGTACAGTCCAAAACTGACTGGCTTTAAGGCAGAAATGTTACAGTGGAAAGGCCTGGTGGAAGACAACTGCTCATGCCATGACAGCCAGGAAATAGAAGGATGGGAGAGAAAGAGCCAGAGACAAGAGTGTACCTACTTAGATCATGGCCCCAGTGACCCACCTCCAACTAGGCCCCACCTCCTAACAGAACAGTAAGCTATATGAACTAATCAATGGACTAATCCACTGGTGAGTATAGCACTCTCACTGTCACAACCACAAGCCCTACCTTTAAATACAAGAGACCTTTAGTGGGCATTTTAAATCTAAACAAAACACCCTTCCCTTTCCCTTAACTTGTGAAATTAGGAGGTGGCCTATATTGCCAGTTTTCAAAGCATGGCCACAGATCACTGAGAGTCAATAAGAATTTTTGTGAGATCAAACCCCACTTTCCTAATACTACAAAGACATTATTTGTCTGTTTTTTCAGTGTTGACTTTTGTACTAGTGATATTTAAATAGATGATAAATAAAATTACTGCTCCTTAGATCTGATAAATCAAGCCAATGGCATCAAACTTTACTTGAAGTCATTGTCTTACTCAACATCATGTACTTCCAGCTTTAAAAAATAACGCGTTTCACTTGAGTGTCCTTGATGAAGCATACCAATTCATTTCCTTAAATTTGAGCCCTTACAATATACATTTGTTAATACTTTACGTAGTGAAACGGGGTTCACACATAAAGTACTTCTGCAGCATACCAGAGTATAATGGTGATCTCCAGAGAAAGCCCTTTAAGTTGCAAGATGATACACCCCCATTTTCATGGAGTACCAGATTACTTTCATTTAAGGAACTTTGACTCGTAGACAAACTGTGATTATTGAAACTCTGGTATTTAATGACATTTTCTTGAAAATGAGCTATGTGGCCCTTTCAATTCAAGGAGTAAAATTGTGTTTTTCAGTATTTGTTGCCAATAATAAAAGTGAAGCTTTCAGGCAAAACTGGAAATCATTGAAAATTTGTTTTTGCCACCATGAGCTAACAGATTTCTAGTGCTTTTCTGATGTGATTAGTAGTGATAATTAAAACTATGATTCTTTGCTAAACTTTGCAAGAACTGCATAACTCAGTGAAACAGTGTTTTCCAAATGATTAGAGCATACCTTTTCAAAATTGTGTGTGGGACCAGGCATGGTGGCTCACACCTGTAATCCCAGCACTCGGGAGGCAGAGGCAGGAGGATTGCTGAGTTCGAGGCTTGCCTGGGCTACATAGTGAGCTCAGGGCCAGCCTGAACTACAAAGCGAGACCCTGTCTCAAAAAAAAAAAAAAAAACCTGGGCCGGAGGGTTAGCTCAGTGGTTCCGGCGCCTGCCTCGCAAGCGTAAGGACCTGAGTTTGATCCCCGGTTACCACATATAATGCTGGGCGTGGTGGCTTGCGCCTGTGGTCCCAGCACTCGGGAGGCAGAGACGGGAGGATTGCTGAGTTCATGGCGGCTTGCCTGGGCACCATAGTGAGCTCAGGGCCAGCCTCAACTACAGAGCAAGACCCTGTCTCCAAAAAGCAAAAAAACAAACAAACAAACAAACAACAAAAAAAAACTGGGTATGGGTAAAAGATCTATCCAAAATGTAAGTTAGACCTATAGACTTTAAAAGTTCATTGATTTGATTTCGTATTCTGAACTTTATTGAGTTTTATTGTAATATAAAGGAAAATCTACAATGATCTAAGACTACTAAAATGTATTTTTTTCAACTATATATCTGTGTAAGGCTGATAGTCTTCAGATACTTATTCAAAATGATAGATTGTAACATACTGAATACAGACAAGGATACCAGAACTTAGCTTTCTTCTATTAAATAAGGCATTGTTTTACAAAGATCCAAAACATGCCACTGTTCTCAATTCACTTTGTTTTATTTTGGTATATTAATGCATGATAGTATATTATTTTAAATAAATTAATATGCATTTTAAATACTTTTAATATAGAAAATAAATATAAACATAACAGTCATAAATGTCTTTTGAAGTTTTAGTTTTTTAAGGATATAAATGATTCCTGAGTCTCTTCTCTCCAACCTCTAAGACTATTGCTAATTGCTATCCTAGATCAATATATCCCAAAGGACAGGACACAAACAGTACGTAAGATGGCTCTGACATATAAACTTTTTTTTTAAACCCTTATTTATAATGTAATTTACATATTTAATTTTTATAATTATGAATAACATGGCAAATTACACTGATTTTTCATTTTTACAGTTTATAAAATCAATTGACATATTTAGTCTAAAAATCAATTTAATGAAAACACAAATACAATAAAAATTATAGTGATTGTATGTGAATGACTGAAGTGGGAGAAATTTTAGACCTCAGAAAATACTTTCAAAAGCATGTTACACTGGCTTATTTTTTCTGAGTTAGGCCTTCTCACTCAACATTTTTACAAATGGACAACTAACCCAAATAAATAGAATTTACTCATATGATAAACTATTATCTTTTGTTTTCACACTCTAAAGTTCTACTTGAGGCCTGGATAGTTTAATTTGACTAACAATAATAACTTCATTTATTTTTTTTTTATTTTTGGTATTGTGAATCGAACTCAGGACCTTGTGCTTGCAAGGTAGACACAGTGCCACTGAGCTACATCCCCAGCCAGACAGTAACTATTTAGAGTCCAGTTCACTCTGGGTGGTGTAGAAATAGTTTAGATACACAAGTATATTACTTGGTGAAACAGAAAACACTAGAGTAAGCAACAGCTCCTGTGCTGTAATCTCCTCATCTACCTACTAGCCATGCCAAACTCTAGCCTTCATTTAAACAAGGACACATCCAAGTCCACATTGTGTGGATACTGACTAACGTCTCTATTCACTTTCTAACTCCACAGAAAGTAACTTTGGAGCCAGTGTTGAAACACAGGGTAAATTAGGGGCAGACTGCTGAAACCAGCGTCTGGAGGCCTGAGTTCTTTTCCTGATGGTGACTCAATCTTCTGTTGATACCAGACTTTCCTTTCCCTATCTGTAAAACAAGACTTAAATAATGTTCCAGTTCAAATAGCCTGACTACAACAGCCACAGCTCTCACAGGCTCTTTAGGGCCCTCCCAAAGGAAGAGAGCATCCAGCCCTGCAGGAAGCAGCACTGATGCTGTGGAAGGCCTGGCTCTGCCTTATGAACACACAGTCCATTTCCATTTAAATTGTGCTATTTTATCTTAATCTGTTCCTCTACAGTGGTACTGAAATACAGCGGTACTGAAACTTAACATAATTAAAAGCAGGAGGCGGACACATCAGATGGGTGACAAGACATGGCTGCTGAGCCCCAGGAACTGTGAATTCTAATCTTGGTTCTGCCACTTTCAGGGCACATCATGTACCCTTTCTAAAACCTAGGCAGTTTCCGGACAACATCATTAGCCTATCTCACAGGAGTGTTGTGAGAAATAATTACAAAAATAGCAGTGTAAAAGAGTTTGCAAAATGAAGTGCTAAACTGCAACTTGGGAAACATGCTGAGTATTCATACCCTGTCCAGCTAACTAATAAACATAAAGTTGCTATTAGTTCCGAACTCCTAAAGAATATAACTACTCAATGTGATGCCAGCAGCCTGACAAATTAGCATGAAGCCACAGACCTAACACCTAAAAAAATTAAATTGGTACTTAACATAAACTGGACTGTGGGCAAGACAGTTTCTGGAGTTCCAAAATTCAACTTACAGAACTAGAACCACATTATATATCTTAAGGGTCAAGTACACTTAATGGTCAGGTTCAAAACGGTAATACATATTACTAAAATTAGCAATAATGTGAAAAATTAACATAAATGTTTTGGAAACAAATGTTTAAATATCTTTAAGGTAGACAAACTATGCTTTTTAGTGGACTTGAAAAGATACTTTACAGATGAAGTAAATTGCTGTTATTACTCTAAATTTTTTTCTTTATTGGTACGTTGTTATGATGTGTATATACTCAAGTTTTTTAATGGTGCCATTTAAACTAGGCAACTTAAGACTAGAGAAAGAGGAACTTATTTTGAGGCTTATTTTTCTTTTCTCTAAGTCCTATATAAGATAGTTTAGCAGACTTGCAATGCACAATTACGGGGATGTCTGTGGGCTCACACATAGGCACATGTGGGGACAGTGCACACACACAGAAGTCAGAAAGACAGTGGAGGCAGTGGTGTGAGACCGCTCCTGAGATTTGTAGCCAGTCATGCATTCCTCTGGCAGCTGCTGCTGAGTCTAGTTCTCTGTCCACTTTTCCTCAGAAGAAGACTGACCACATCTGTTTTCAGGGCAGCCTCCTTAAAATCAGTGCTGCAATTCTAATATAACAAAAGACTTGAACAAATAAATGGCAAGAGTCTTTGTCAGCTGTGCATTGTTGGGGACTCCCTTTCTTCCAGCCTTACACATCTTGTATACTTAGCAACAGTCTGTCCTCCTGGGACTAGCAGAAGTTTTCTTTGATGGCTCCACGATCCTTTTTTAGACATAAGGATTTAGTCATGACCAGATATCTTGCTTCATTTCTGTGGGGTTAAATTAAAGGATAGTCTGTCATACTGCCTAGTCTCTAAAGGCAGCAAGAAATGACAGCCATATTGAGGCCCTTTTGAAGGGAAAGAATCCTTTTTTCTAGAACAGCCATCATAGATGTTTCTTATTCCACAGTCAATAAAATATTAATGGCTGCAGAGAGTTAAAAGGCCCCAAACGAAAAAGTCTATTCCAGACTTCCACTTCCTGGTTTGTCCTTTGGAGCACTTTATATTCACAGGGAAATGGTACTCAAGAAAACAAACTAGCAATGAGTTATCCCGAAGTCTGGGCCTGTGAGCCCAGGATTGCTGCAGAGAGTCGATGTCCTCTTTTCTGTTGTTCCACTGCAAGAAACTGAAATAAAAGCAATTCTTTGCAACTTGCAAGCCCATGGCAAAAGAACTCAGGGAAAAAAGAAAAGGAATAGAGAGGAAAGAAAGAGCGAGGGAGAGAGGATAAGTTAAATTTCTTCGAATATCAACAGGAAATAACTGAGACAAGGCCACAGGTGGTGGGTATGCTCACAGAGCTTTCTGTGGAAATCGTCATTCCTTTATGGGTGTTAAATGAAGATGATTTTTAACAGCTGTTACTTTTACATTACTTGTTGCAATCTAAAAATATGCCATAGGTTGGACTGCAATATAGACCAGATAAGAAACTTCCATCTTTTCCTCAATACCTACCCTCCTCTTTTGATACTTCATAACCAAAAAATAAGATTTACTTCCTTGGGCATTGAAAATTAAATAACAAAATAGGATTAATGTGCAGTCCACTAAGAGGTATAAAACTAAATATCCTTTTTTCACTTGCCAGAAGTAGAGAGAATAATAATATTGACATATGGTTTTTTAAAAGGAGTACCCAAGCTATGTTTAATGAGTTGTGGTAGAGGATGAGGAAAATGAGTAAGTCTCCAGGCTGGTTTTGTCCCTCTTTTTCAGATGGTCTTTAAAGCAGCAACTGGATCAAACTACCCTCCTTCACTAAAAGGAAAAAAAAAGTCAAAATCATAGAAAGAATTCCTAAAAGAAAACTGAATGTTTATTTTTTGCTATTGTTTTCATACTAAATAGCAATAGGAAAGAAAGCTTTCACTCAACAGCTGCATCTAATTTAATATGAAGTTCCACAAAGAGGAGTGAACAGGATGTGGTGAGAACTATTAAACATGGATGCTAATATTTTGCGAGGCATCTGGTACTGTTCCACCACCTAGAAATCTGAGAATCAAATTAGCAGATTCAATTCTGCCAAAGTTATCAAATTATTTGTCAAAAGGATTTTGCAGAGCAGACTCCTCCTTTCTAACATCTGCTCTACTGATGCAGTGAGGATGCAAGATGACCATCTATTTGATTTGTTGAGATGATACATTTACCAGTTGTTGGTCTGGCTGAATACTGCACCTGTTATCATAAAAGCATGCAATCACTGGAGAAGTCAACAGAGAACTTTAACAAACTAGTGCTCCACTGGGTCCATATAGAAGTGATTCAAATATTTGATTTGAATTGTAAAACACTGAATTGTAATACATGTACATATTCTATAAGTATGCTAAAAATGTTGGAGTCCATATGTCATGATTTTAAGTGAAGACCCCCCCACTGCCACTTGCAAATAAGTAAATGCAGTACATTTTCTCTTATTTTCTTTCTTTTTCTGTCTGGCCATGAAAGGACAAGAAGTCTTATTCTGACGTTATATTCAGAGCCACTTAATCTGTTTATAAATTATTATTTATGTCTATCCTTGATATCCTACTGGATTCAAATGACAGCTGATGAGCAAAATCTATTAGGCAAAACAAACAAAAAACCAGAGAATATCAGCCAGCCAGCCAAAATGGAAGTTGCCAATGTCTTGAAGGAGCTAAGGAGTAAATGACTAGATATCTGTCTGGGATCTGTGTACTTTGGCTTTTCCTATACGAATTTCTCTTCCCTATAATCAAATGAAAGCAAGTTCCAGAGTGCATCTCCTGTACTGAACTCAAAGACAAGTGACTGGATCCTGACCAGTGAGGACGTGGCTTGTGTCACTCAAATTTATGATAGTGCATCTGCTGTGAGTGGTGTCTTGAATGGAGTCCAGGAACTCTTCCGTCAGCTACATCCATATGCTATGCATGTGTTCACTGCTACACACATTTTTTAAATTTAGCTCTTCTGGGTACATGTTCTACACTTTCCCCCTGTATGCGATTTTTTTTAATATGCTTTAGAAAATATACACTCTTTTCAGAGTCTTTGCTGACTCATTGTGGTTCTTTGGAATGTTTTCCTTTTGAAAACCCTAAGTTAAGTAGTCAAAAGTGTATAACAAGAGCTACCCTTAGTCTAGTAGGATTAAAACCTACTGCTTAGGCTAAACTAACTGTGGTGCCCTGTCAAAAGACTTTTATTGATTTTTTTCCTATTCAGAAACGAACTTTAGCTCTTTTTTTTAAATTGAGTTATTAGTACATTTTACATCCAGCTCACAATCACACTCAATATTGGGGAATTTGTACCAGTATATGACATGAGTTAATTCTCATTTTTACCTATATCCCAACCCACCCCACAACCACCCCACCCACTATATACATGTTCTTTCATTTTCTTTCCAAATCATATTTATTCTTTACCCTCATTACTTTCCCCTACCACATTCCCTTTGAGTATTTCCTATTTCACAAAATCTATCATCCATTCTAGAACTGTTCTTTTTGGTAGGCTACAATATGGAGAGACAGGATAGGGAAACAATTTCTCTGACTTACATGGGGCCAGCTTATGTTACTCTTCCAGCCATATTTCATTTCAAAGTTTAGTCAAAGGACAACACAACACAGTTTTCAGTGCTACAGCTGTCAGTCTGACAGCCTAAGAAGTATCTGTCTGTAACCCTTGATTTAGGAATGAGAGATTTAGACATTTCTGGTTTTAAAATTCAACCAACTATGCTATCCAGCAGATTAACTTCCATTGCACTTTTTCCACTGGCTGAGTAGTGCATCAAAGACATCACTGGGGTCAGACGTTCTGAGAACAAAATCAAGAAATCCAATCTCCATCAGCTGGCTATAGCTTTCCTGGAGGGTTGAGTTTCATCTGACTGACATTTAGTGATTACATTCTATCTTCTTTTTTACATTATGGATCATTATTATTTTGATATTCATAACTATGTTACTATTTAGCACTTAAATACATTTTCAAAATGCTCAATTTGATTTTTCCTTATCTTGAAATTAGTTGTATTTTTCTTCTCTTGTGAAGTAAGATAGAAAATATATGCTTTCATTTCACTTTTAAATTCTTAAGGGCCAGGACTACACATACTTCCATTTTGATTTTTTTTCTCTTCTTTTCTTACTCTACCTGTAGCATCTTGTATCCTACGCATACAGGAAGAGTTTTTGAAGGAGTGGTGCTAGGAATCAAACTCAGGGCCTTACGTATGCTATGCAAGTGCTCTGCCTCTGAGCTAAATGTACCTCCAGGCCCTGGAAAGCATTCTTAATTGGTTGGATTTCTTTCTCTCATTAACAAGCTTAAGATCTGGATAACAATATTAATAATTTCAAAATGGATTTTCCCCTAATCTCTTGAGTCATTCAAAAATTACATTTAATCATATAATGTAAAATACAGAATTTGTATTTTTTAAAATTGATTTTATTGTTACATTCTATATACACATCATGATCACACTTGACATTGAAAATTTTTACCAGTACATGACACAACTCAATACTCATTTTTCCCATTCCCCTGTCCACCACACAATTCCCCACCCCCCTTATGGATAAGTTTTGCTTCCTTTTCTTAACCATCAAATTTTTTCTCTCCTTTCTTTACTTACCCTTATCCCCCTTTCCCTTTGAATATTTTCTATTTCACAATATCTATCATACATTTTAGAATTCATTTACATCTTTGGTTTCTCATACCAGAAAGGATACAGTATTTACACATCAGTGACCTATTTACTTTACTTATGAGTATGTCCTCAAGTACATCCATTTGAGTATAAATGACTCACATTTATCATTCTTTATGGCAGGGTAATACTTTTATTTTTTTTAAAAAAACACACCTTCCTTATGCAATCTCCAGTTGATGGACATTTGGCTTGTTTCCAAGATTTGGGTATCACAAACTGAGCTTCTATAAATATGGGTGTACATATGTCACTGAGATATGAATCTTTTAATACTTCCATGTGCATACCTAGCAAGGGAATAACAAGGCCAAATGGCATCTCTAATCCTAGTTTTCTGAGGAATCTCCACACTGATCTCCACAGTGGTTGCACCTGTCTACATTCTCACCAACAGTGGAGAAGGGTTCCTTTCTCCCCGCAGCCTCACCAGCATTGTTGTTGGTTGATTTTGTGATAGCAGCCATTCTTTGTGGAGTGAGATGGAAACTCAGTGTCGTTTTCATCTGCATCTCTCAAATGACCACTGAATTTCAGCATTTCTTCATATGCTTCTTAGCTGCTTTTACTTCTTCCTCTGAAAAGTGTCTGTTCACTTCAGATGCCCATTTATTGGATTGGGTGCTTTAAATTTGGGGGAAGGGGCTGGTTTTTTAAAGTTCTTTATATTTTCTACACAGTAGCCCTTTGTCTGACAAACAGCTGGTAAATTTTTTTCCCATACTGTTGGTTGTCTTTTCACTCTACTGCTGGTTTCTCTTGCTGTACAGAAGCTTTTTAGTAAGAAGAGATCTCAGTTGTCAGAATTTGTATTTTAATAAATATTTGGATTCTTTTCTGTTTTGAGGCACCATTTAAGACAGACTTCATCAAATATTTCAAAGGAATTAAGGTTATTGGAAAAGTTCACACTTTTAGAGAGACTGACAGCAAAATAATTGGATGACAGTAACATAATTAAGGAAATTCAATCCATAAAATAAGTCAGTTTGGAGCATTCAATTGGACAAAACATCTAAATATTTCATAATCAGCCAATTTTATCACCACCATGTGGTTAGTTATGAATTAAAGGAAAAGGAAAATAATTTTTAAGGAATGGCTTGATAAGGCATATTCGTAGATGTCTTCTTTAAGGAAGAGTTACCCTCTACTTATTTTAGCTGATATCTTCAGGATTACTGTAATTGATCAAATGATGAAGGAAAAAACTATTAAAGGACTTTATCTAAGGCTGAGAATCAGTGAGAAATAACACTCTGAGAAAGAAGTTAAATGCAACACTCTCTTAATGACTCTTTCCTAAGGATACTATATGAATCCAACCACTTTCAAGGAATCATTCCAAGTGTCAGGAAACACCAAATGTCCAACTAGTAGTGAGTTCCTGCAGTAGTGATTTCTCTCATACTCGTCCTTCCTCACATTCAAAACAATGATGTGCACACTAACAGTCCCAGCCACTTTCTCTGGTCCCAGAATAGTAGTAGTGCTTTGTAACCTCCTGTGATGAGGTTAGTGAATAAGTTACAGTTCGCTTGAAAATCTTATGGTTCAGCTAGAAGATGATATCTGGATAGAAACTGTTCTTCCTTGCCTTGCTTTCTTTCCCAGATTTCTCTCATTCAGGCTCCTGTCTCTAGTCCACAGCTGCTGACTGTTTTCATTCCCTCCTTACCCTGCCCTACCCCAGGAACCCCTCTAACCTACCTCTCTATCTTATCCTCCATTCTGCTGCCAAAAGGATATGTTCAGCTTTCAGTTTTGAATTACGTTTAGGCTTACAGAGAACTACCAAAATCAGTTAGGATTTCTCTATGCCACTGAGCAAGCTTGCCCTAATGTTGATCTCTTACATGACCATAGTACAGTTACTGAGGAATTTTTATTAGCTATTTTTAGTTGACAAATCACAATTATACACATTCATGGGTATGATGTTATATTTGGTGTAAGTACATGATGTGGAATAGTTAAATCAAGATAATTAACATATCCATCATCTATTTTTTGTTGTATGACATATTAAGTTATTGTTATTTTTAAATGTATAAAGTGTTAGCTATATTAGCCCTGTCATTCAGTAGATCTGAAAATGTATTCTTCCTGACTGAAACTTTGTACCGCATGAACAACAATTTCCCATTTGCTAATCTCTGCTAATCATCATTCTGCTTTTTATGAGTTCACCATTATTGTTAAATTTTATTAGTGTATATTTGCAATATATAATGAATCAATTCATTGTGGGGTCTCAGTACATTTGCATTTAGCATCTTAACCCTTTTCCTTTATTTTCTCTCCCCTCCTTCTAATATCCCTCTATTTCCAGAACCCCTTCCCATCTCTACAAAGTATATCTCACTGTTTCCTGTGTCTCTCTTTCATTTTGCTCTTTAAATTATTTATCTTGAGGTTCTCATACAAGAAAAACCATGTGATATGTCTGACTTACTTCACTTTGCATTACACTGTTCTGCATTATTAGAGTGGACATGTAAGTGAGATTATACAATATTTGTCTATTTGTGGTTGTCTTATTTCATTTAGCTTAATGTCCTCCAGGTTCATCAATATTGTTTTTTAAAAAGGATTTCCTTCTAAATGTTCTGTTTTGTATTAAACCACATTTATTTTCTGTGTCCATACATCCCTTGATGGACACAAATTGATCCCATATGTTGGCTACTGTGACTAATGCTGCAGTAAACTTGGGAGTACAGATATTCCCATAAGGTACTGATTTTGTTTAATTTCCTAGAAGTGAGAATGTTGGGTAATAAGATAGGTATATTTTAACTAATGTCAAAATTTCATGTCCTAATAGTACTAGTTTACCTTCTCAAAAATCTACAAGTGTTTCTTTTTCTCTGCTGCCTTGCTAACACTTATATTCCTTCTTTTTTCAATAGTCTAACAGGTTTGAAGTGTTATCTCATTGTGGCTTTAACTTCCAAGCATTTTCTGCTGTAAAGTTGCCTTTTAGTACTTTTGCTGATTCCCATTAGTTTGGATATGTTATGTTTTCATTTCATTTATTTCTAGGTAATTTTTATTCCTATTTTGAATTTTTTTTATTATTACAATTATTCAATCATATTAATTGTACAAATTAATGGGTTTCATGGTGTTATCTCCATATATGCATATGTCATGCCTTGATAATATCCATTCTATCTACCATATTCTTTTGCCCTCCCAATTTTCTCCATTTTCTTATAAATAGCATGTTCAACATGATAAGTTCCATTTTCCTGTAAATAATATGTTTTCATTCTTCTTTATGGCTCAATAAAACTGTGTGCGTGTATATATGTATATATATATACACATATATATATACACACATATATATATACACACATACACACACACACACACACACACACACACACCCTATTTTTATCCATTCTTTTGACAAACATCTAAGCGGATTTCACATCTTGGTTATGGTTAATAGTGCCACAATAAACATGCATGTATTGGTGTCTCTTTTTTCTCTGATGGCATAAAGCATTGACAGGTAAGAATTTGGTGCTACTACTTTGTAGTTTTCTAATTGTTTTATAGACCTTTTTTTCCCTATCTCTTACTGTTTTCTTTTATAATCTGAATAATTTCCTATAGTGATATGCTTTAAACACCTCCTTTTCATATTTTATGAAAGTACTGTTTTTTGCTCTGTGCTTACCATGCAGTTCACATAAAATACATTTACAACAGAATATTTTAAGCTAATAACAACTTAAACCATGTATCAAAACTCTATACTCCCCACAACACCTTTTATAATTGACGTGAAATTTAGATCATTTTGTAAATTTGTATCACTTAAGAATTTGTTGGGCTGGAGATTTAGCTCAGTGGTTCTGGTGCCTGCCTAGCAAGCACAAGGTTTCTGGTTCGATCTCTGGTAACCACATACAACAATACCGGGATTGGTGGCTCACACCTACTGGCAATCAGTAGCACATACCACAATGTCAGGTTTGGTGGCTCACGCCTGTAATCCCAGCACTCAGGAGGCAGAGACAGGAGGATTGCTGAGTTCAAGGCTTGCTTGTGCTACATAGTGAGCTCAGGGCCAGCCTGAACTATAAAGCAAGACCATGTCTAAAAAAGAAAAAAAAAAAACCTCTCTTTAGGAATTCCTGTAAAGTAATCCTACTGTGTTGACCCCTCTTAGCATAGTTTGCCTGGGAAACCTCTCTCATTTCTGAAAAATAGCTTTGATGAGTTAAGTATTCTTTTTTTGAGACAGGGTCTCACTTTATAGTTCAGGCTGGCTCTGAGCTCACTATGTAGCCCAGGCAAGCCTCCAACTCAGCAATCTTCCTGTCTCTGCCTCCTGAGTGCTGGGATTACAGGCGTGAGCCACCACACCCGGCATTGTGGTATTTGGTATTGATGGCTGGTGGGTGTGAGCCACCATGCCCAACTTTGTATGTGGTTATGGGGATCGAACTCAGGACCTAGCGCTTGCGAGGCAGGCGCCGGAACCACTGAGCTAAATCTCTGGCCAGGGTTAAGTATTCTTATGTGGCATTTTTTTTTCATCTCAAGACACTGAATACAAACATTCACAATAGGGAGACATTGTGAAAAATGTGTCTTTCAGTGACTTTTGTCATTGTGCAAACATCACAGAAGGTACTCAAAAAAACTACGTTGGTTATGATGTCATTAGGCAAAATAATCTTATAGGACCACATGTATGTGGTCATTCATTGATCAAATGTTGTTATGTAATACATGTTTGTATATCATCTCATTCCCCCTAATAAAGACTGCTGAAAACCATGTAAGGACACTGTTGAATGAGGTGTATTTCTTATCTCTCCCTGTTTTCAGAATTCTTTCTTAATTTTTCTAGCTTCACTTACATTATGCTTTAACAAACTCATCTTTAGATTTAATTTTATTGGAAACTCTGAGCCTTCTGTTTCCAGATGTTGTCATCTTTCCCCAGATTTTGGAAAATTTCAGCTATCATTTCCTTAAATATCTGCTTTCATTCTGAGCTTTTTTCTCCACCTTTTTCTTAAAGTACTAGTGAATAAAGGTTAGTTCTCTAGTGATGTCTCATAATCACCATAGGCATTTTTTATTTTTATTATGTATGTATTTATTTACTTATTTAATTGCTTTTCTAACAGGGTAACTTCAAATGTCTGGTCTTCAGTCTCACTAATTTTTAATTCTTTTTGTCTACTGTTGGAGTCTACTGTTGGAGCTGTGTATTGAATTTTCACTTCAGTTACTGTATTCTTTAACTCTAGGATTTCTGCTGAGATGTTTCCGATACTGTTTATATTTATTTGCCAAACTTCTCATTTTGCCTCTTGGTTATTTTCCAAATTTTATCTTCTTCTGGTGCCCTAAATTTCTTTAAGAGGTTCATTCTCTATTCTTTGTCAGTCATTTTATTGATCTTCATTTTTTAGGGGTCATATTTGACTTTTAGTACTTTAATGCTACTAGTTCATTTGTATATTTAAGAACTTGAATAGCTTCTTCTTCTCTTTCTTCTCCTTTTCCTTCTTCTTCTTGAGACAGGTTCTGATTTTGTAGTTCAGGGTGGCTCTGAGCCCACGATATAGGCTGGGTAAGCCTTGAACTCAGCAATCCTCCTGCCTTTGCCTCCTGAGTGCTGGGATTACAGGCATGAGCCACCACACCAAGCACTGTGGTATGTGGTACTGATTGCTAGTAGGCATGAGTCACCATGCCCGGTATCATTGTATGTGGTTATCGGGGATCAAACCAGGAACCTTGTACTTGCTAGGCAGGAGCCAGAACTACTGAGCTAAATCTCTGGCCCCTTGAATAGCTTCTTTTGATGTGCCCAGTTCTTCATAATCTTCTTGCCCTTGTGTTGATGTTTAGACATTTATTTATCAGTGATAGATCTTAACTTTTTACTGTAGCCTAGAATTCTGGGTGAGCCAGGTAATAGCAATCCCAGACAGGCAGAGATCTTGTTGTTAGGTTCTCATCTGGATGGCCTTCTGTGGTTTGACTTCAATGGTATTATTATTCTCTCTGATCTAGACCACAGGCTGGCCTCTATGGTAGTGTGAAACTACTGGGTGGGGTCTGTAACTGCCTCTCATCAGTCAAGGCCACATGTTTTTTTTTTGCTGAGTGGCACTGCTGTTTAGAGTCTGTAGTTGGGCAAGACTGTGTTTAGGCTCTAAAATTGTGCCAAGTCTCAAGAGCCACAGTGTACAGCCAACCAAGGTGGGCAGGGCCAGAGGTTATGTCCTATGGATATTTGTGGTTATGCACTTGCCTTTTGGCCTGTTGAAGTCTTCTGCAGAACATTGAGGTCTGTATATATGTTTTCTATTATTTCTGCTTCTAGTACATTATGTGAACTCTACAACTCTAGTAAACTATGCATAGTTTCTGGAATTCATTATTATTCTCAGTCTGAAATACTGTTTTCTTTCTTTCTTTGTCCTGCATGCTGCTCTCTGCCTCTATATCTCAAACATTCCTGTTTTCACTTGGAAATGTCTACATGGCCTTTAAGATTCTGCAGTATCCTATTCCTGTATTCTCTCAGCACCCAAGTATCTGTTTGTAGTAGTTTTTGTCACATTCCTGTATCATTTAGGCTCACTAAATTCCTTCCTTTTCTATATTCTGATATTTAGGACAGTAGCTAACACATAAGGAGTTTCCATAATGTTTAAGCAGGGACCAGTGAACCATGGCTCATATATCAAATCCCACTTTCTGCCTGTTTTGTAAACTTTTATTGGACCACAGATATGCTCATGTATTTATGTATTGTCTGTGGCTACTTTTACACTACACTGACAGAGTTGAAAAGTTGCAATAGAGACCATATGTTCTGCAAAGTGTAAAATATCTACTATGTGGTCCTTTCCAGGAAAAAAAGATTTATCAATCACTTGCCCAGTGGATATAGCAAGAATCAACTATATTTTATATTTGATTATCCAGAGTAATATGTATCAGTGAAATCAGTGGGAGTAAAAGAAACCTCATATTTTTAGTACATTATTGATAATCATCATAAGTTAAAAAGTAGGAATAAGCAAGTATGTTTTAAAATAACAATTCCCTGTATGAGTTCAGGAAAACAGTCACTCCTACACTTCTGGTGTAGTGTAAAGTACTATATCATTTCTGGAGGGCAATTTGACAATATGTTCCAAAAGCTTTAAAGTCATGTATAAAGTCTCTTCCAGAAATTCTACATCTAGGAATTTTCCCAAAGGAGTAATCAGAGATATATACAAAGATTTATATACCACTTTGCTCACTAGAGCATTATTTACAATGTAAAGATATTAGACCAACTACCTACCACTCAAATAGCTAATAGAGGAAAAATAAATTATAACTGGAGCTTGGGAAATTTAGCTATTACACATCACATAGAAGAGAACACTTATTAATGTAGGTAAATTTTTATAATATATTGTTACCAAAAAACCAAAATGTTACAGTTATAAATATGATGTCACTTTTTTCCTTTTTAACATATATGTAATACATGAATAGAAAAAAAAGACAAAAAGATTAAAATGAAACATGAGAACAGGCTAAAAAGTTATCTCCATAGTTTGATTCTTATTTTCTTTCTTATCACTTACGAATTTCCTACTAACCTTTATTACCTTGGCTATTATAATTTTCTGATACTGTACTGGTGGGTATGTGGCAGCATGCATTTGTTCCAAACTCCAGAATGTACAACACCAAGAGTGAACCCTAATGTAAACTATGAGCTTTGGGTCATAATGATGTGATAATGTAGGTTCCTTGGTTATAACATGTACAAATGGGGGATAGTGATAATAACAGAGGCTGTTCATGTGTCTGGGCAAGGGATACATAGAAAATCTTTGTACTTTATCAATTATTATAAACAAAAAATTGCTCTAAAAATAAAGACTTAAAAGAGGAAGATCTCCAAATCCCACCCTAAATATACCAAATCAGAATTTCCTAGTCTTGGTCCAGTGATCTTTATTACCATAAGACTCCTCTGGTGCTTCACCAACATATTAAATTTGAGAACTCCTGACTCAATAAATGCAACATTTATAGGTGGATCCATTTTACTGACACTTTGCAGAGATGAAATAAGTCAGCTGAAACACATAAATGTAAATACTGAAATTTGAAAGACGGGAGATTTTTTTGAGAAAAAGGAGTGACATCTTTTGGCTTGTCTCCTCCTTGCACATGAAAATTCTCATTTCTCTGCCCTAAGTGGGTCTTCAGGAATGAGCTTTTGGTTTTGGGGAAGGCAGAGGATGATCTGAGGGAAAATTAATAGAAAGACCAATATTGATTGTTAATGTTTTTAAGAATTTTACACTCTTGCAGTAAACAATTATTTAATTTTCTCCTTATTTTTAACCCTACAATGTACCACTGCTGAATCTAACATGGATTGTTGTGTTTTGGACTTTGTTTTTGCTTTTTTTCACTACCCAGCTTCTTTATATTTCTGAATTTATTTTTTAATCAACCTCCCTTCAAAAGATCTTTTGATTGAAATAATACCTTGCTTCTATTGCTGATTGGAGTTTTGTGTTTAAAACTTAATTTGAATGAATGTGGTATTAGATGGGATAGAACATGACATTAAGTTTGGGAAAGCTGTATCTTTGTTGTTTCATTCTGGTAGTGATGGGCAAAAATTTTTCTCTTCTGGAAGAAAAAAATTCTCTTTCCCTACATATACATGCATATGAATTTCAAGTGCAGTAATTACAACTCTGTATCCTCAGCCATCGTCTACATCTCTGGGAGAAAAAACACTGAATATATTATAATGCACATTAAGTTTCCAGAAGATTCCATTAAATATTCATTGGCTGCACAATAACCTTTGTCTAGCCACCATCTCATTCTCAAAGTTTCAAAAGTGATCTATTGCTCTTCATGAATATAACAGTTGACAAGGTACAGAGTGCCGAGTTTGATCTTAATAGTAACTGAAAGATGTTTATCAGACTTGAGCCTTGCTAAGGTTCTGCAACATATAATTGTGAAGTGCTACGTTTGAAAGAACAAAGATTGACAGGCTCATAGCTATTCCTCTTTTCTTGGTTCAGAAGACATTTTGGCACTGCTCTGAAGGAAACATCTCTGCAAATGAGGGTATCGTAAAAGCTTTGCCTAATAAACCGTAATGCTTCCAGACCCTCAGGTCAGGTGGAAGCTCTTAGCTTCTGTTGTCATATAAATGTTATGAGCTGTGATGGGAGATTCAACGGTTCATTCATGAGCTCTAAATTCATCTTTGCTACAGACACTGCATTAAATAGATTTTACTCTTACATCTATGTGTGTGCTTGGCATGTAAGTGTTTATGTATGGTAGATGTGTAATCGTTAAAAGCTTGGTATTGAAAGAGAATAAAAATACCCAAATAACATTTAAATCAAGTGTTGTTACAAATATAAATTTTAAAATATTACTGATCTATAATATATTAAATATATGATGAGAGGGCCGGAGCATTAACTCAGTGGTTCCGTCGCCTGCCTCGCAAGCGCAAGGTCCTGAGTTTGATCCCCGGTAACCACATACAATGCTGGGCGTGGTGACTCACGCTCACCAGCCATCAATACCACATACCACAGTGCCGGGCATGGTGGCTCATGCCTATAATCCCAACACTCAGGAGGCAGAGGCAGGAGGATTGCTGAGTTTGAAGCTTGCCTAGGCTACATAGTGAGCTCAGAGCCAGCCCGAACTATATATATATACATATATATATTATATATATGTATATATATACACACACACATATATATACATATATATACACATATGTGTGTGTGTGTGTGTGTGTGTATATATATATATATATATATATATATATATGATGAGAAATGTGTCTATCTATATATGTATATAATTCATTCTGAAACCCAGACATCTGACATGAACAAATAACTTTCTGGGTTTCTGTAAGAAAAAAGGAAAACAATTTTCAGGTTGCTCATCTCTTGGATATTTTCCTGGATATACCATGTGTTCTTTTGTTATTTTAAATTTTGAGCCCTTTATACAGAATCATCAACTCTTAGAAAATTCTGGTAAGCTGGGAGCAGCTAGTGGTCTAATGTGTATCTTAAATTAGAAATAAAAATAAACTGGAGAGTTTTGTGACTGTAAAATTGAGAAAAGTCAGGATATAAGGAGGTGGTGAGAATGATGGTGAAGATAGAGAACTTGGAACCCTGATTTTTTTTTGAGTGTGTTATGACTACACCATAGTCATATATCTGCTAGAACAATCCAAAAACTCTAAAAGATAATATAAATAATCCTTGAATGCAAATTGGTGTAACCTTCATAGACTTGATGCTGTCAAGCCCAACAAAATTGAATTTAATAGAGTATAAAATCTTATATTTGGTTTTATAAAAAAATCAATTAAACAAATACAGCTTGAAAAAGAATTAACTAGACTGCATTTCACCAGAGAAGTATCTGGCACTTAAACTTGGCCACACTTTAATTTCATCTGTCTTGGTTTCTCTGTTGTTGCTGCCTCTAAATACCTAACATTCATAAATTAAAGGAAGAAAAGTTTATTTCCCAACCTGTAGAGGTTTCAGTCCATAGTAAGCTGGGAAGCAGGGAAGCATGATGGAGGGACATGGCAGAGGAGAAACAGTCCATGGCAGGGTAGGCAGAAGGCAATGAAGAAGTAGCAGCAAGCCTCACTTTTCTTTTTATTTCACCTGGGCTTTAAGCCTATAGACTGGTTCCACCCACGCCCAGGACACACCTTCCCATTATCCACAGCCAAAACTATGCTAAACCAATCTGTGGGCTAATTTACTTATCATGCACCTTTAATCCATATTCATACATCCTAGATCCAGTCACCTCCTGTGAGCACCTGAGCCTTTAGTGGGTCATTTAGATAAAAGCCATAACAAGGTCATGTTAGTGTTGAGATAGTAGTAACTTATAATTTTATAGTAGTTTGTAGCTGACAAAGCATCTTTGTGTATATTATCTCATTTGATTGTACAAGCAATCCCAAAGAATAGACTCAGAATAGGAAAATTAGAAAATATTAAGAGCTTGATCTTGAATAATGCACCAGGAGACAAATGTGTCTAGAAAGCAAGATAAGTAACAAAAATATATGAGCACACACACACACACATGTTGGTTCCAATTATAGGTGGCAAAAATAAGGCCCAAATACTTGCTTAAAATAAGATTGATAAAAATAAGTTGAAATAGCCAGAATAGTTCCTTTCCAAAGTGTCAGACTGCAATCTCATGAGCCCGTGAATGTTATTTTATTTGGAGAATTTCTGAGGATATGACTAGTTAGGATTTTAGAGATGAAAAGATAGTCCTAGTTTATTGGGGTGGGTTCAGAAGCAAAGGAATAGAGCCTGTCCCAGAGCCTTTGGGAGAAGCACAGTCCTGGCAATACCTTGATCTCAAACTTCTGATCTTCAAAACTGTGACAGAATACATTTCTGTTGTTTTGAGCTACCTAGTTTGTGGGAATTTTCTACAGCAACCCAAGGGAACTAATATAATTATGGAATCCAACTTTAAATCTGTTTGCCAAATTCTAAAACTCATGTTCTTTACATTCTGGAGGTTCTAGAAAAGAAGACTGTAGAAAAAGAGGTTGTGGAGGAAAAATAAAAGCTTTCTCCAAGATTATCCAGGCAGAAATATTAACATACAATAGTGATATACACATCCTTCTAATAAACCAGCCTGCTAAACTATAACTTCAGGGAGTAATAAGACCCATAAAGATCTACCTGAAAGACATACAGCAAATCATGAGTTAAATGTGGGCTCAATAAATACATATAATTTTTAAACCAAAGGAGAAGAGCAAATGAGTAACTAAGAGAAAACAATTAAATAACAAACAAATGAAAATTCATGGCCAAGGATAAAATAACATACTTAAGTTTCAAAAGAGAACCAAAGAGAAATGATAATATTAAAATACGACCTAATGGGGCCAGAGATTTAGCTCAATGGTTCTGGCACCTGCCTCCCAAGTGCAAGGTCCTGAGTTCGATCCTGGTAACCACATACAATGCTGGATCTGGTGATTCATGCCCACCAGAAAACAACACCACATACCACAATGCTGGGCGTGGTGGCTCACACCTGTAATCCCAGCACTCAGGAGGCAGAGACAGGAGGATTGCTGAGTTCAAGGCTTGCCTGGGCTACACAGTGAGCTCAGGGCCAGCCTGAACTGCAAAACGAAACACTGTCTCCAAGAAACAAACAAAGCAAAACAAAACAAAAAGTCACGGGAAACAGATCAATTTTTTCACTTTGTATCAGATAAGGTATGAAGTTAAGCTCACTTGTGTGAGTGTTCCTCCGTTTTGAACTCTTCCTTGAATACCATGTGATTATATTTATGTATCTTGGCTGTATTACTAACATTAGTCTTCATTGTCCCTCTTTTCTCTTCTTCAAATGTAGGTGTTATGGGCCTATATGTGATATTCCCTCCCTCCATCCATCCCTTCCTCCCTTCCATCTTTTCCTCTTTGCCTCCCTCTCTTCTTCTGTTCCTCTTCCCTTGGCATATCTATTCTCTGATGTCAGTGACCTCTCTTCTAAATTTCAGATCTACTTGGAGGTTTTCTAACTCAACATGAGCCCATTCAATTCATACTATTACTTCCTCTGCTTGATATCTCAAATTGTCTTCATGATCCTATGATTTCCCTTCCAACCAGGGTTTAAATCTACGCCTCACATAAAGCGTTCTTCTTCATTATCCTTATATCAAAATAACTGCCTTGTCCACTCTGTTTTGATTCTCTAAGACTTGTTGGATACTTTATCATACTGGCTCTTCCCATTACACCTGTACCTCCCATTACATTCTAAATGGCCTACTATCTCCCATCCTTACTCTAAAATTCTCCAGGGTGGTCCATTACATAGCCACATTTTAAGGGTTCTTCTACTTATATTATTTACCTGTTCAAAAATATTGACTACTTCCAAATGCCTACTAATTTGAGCCAAATTTCCTTATTCTGGAACTCAAGATCTCTGGCAAAGTGTCCAAAAAGTTGCTTTGTAAACTTTCTATCACAGTCCCATATTAAGCATAAGCTGGAACAGGTAGGTAGTTACTGATCTCCAAGTTGACATCTTGTTAGTCATTTCTAGCCTTTACGTGCACTGCTTCTCCAGCTGAGAGAGAGAGTGTTTTCCTCTGGTGGATCAAGGCTAATCTCAAACATGACAGGTTCCACGTAACATACTTTTTGGCCCCCAGCTATTTGGCTGATGTTTCCCTCAAACCTCCTCCAGAACTTTTGGCTTCACCTCTGTTGGCATGAGTTTGCAACGTTTTCCCTCTTTTTCTTATCCCCTTCCAGACTGAGAACCCCTTGAGAAAACAATGTATCTTATTCTCTTTACTGTTTACCCTAGCCCCTAGAGCAATACTTGATGAATTAAATGTATTTAACCCTTAAAATCCAGTCTTGTTGCTTCGCCTGCTCTTCATTTATATAAATGTGCCTTGTTCTACAAAATATAATAGCTGACCTTGTTAATGTAAAGAAAAAAATCAACAGAAAAGCTGCAGGGTTTGCTTTACTAATGTAAATATTAATTCCCTGTTTTAATTTAACCATGAAACAAGCTATTTTTTTTCTAGCCTACCTGTTCAGTCCTAGAATACAGGAATGAGCAGGATGTAGTCCATGATCACAGGATCTCACAGGCAAGTTGAGGAGGAAAACCTGTGAGCAAATGGTCTGCAGCACCAGGTATGTATGACATGTGAGACTAAAAACGTGTGCAAGGCACACAGGAATAGCTCTGCTAAATCCGGCAGAGAGTGAGGGTGAGAGAGGACTTGCTCCATGAGGGAGGAGCCAGGCAGAGTGGTCCCAGAAATCAGAGGGTGTGGCCCTGGGGCTGTGCCCCATCAGTTGCATTTGTAAAGCCCAGGGACATGAAATAGTGACTTAGCAAGATCGTGGCCAGTCCAGTGTTGCTACAATATACGATACACATGAAGGGCGTCAGTGGGATGAAGTGCGTCAGTGGGATGAAGTGAGTAGTGCTGAGTCACATTTCTACAAACCTTTTACATCTTCTAAGAAGTTCGAATTTTTTTTTTTTTCCTATAGATGGTACAAGGAGCTGGTACAGGATTTTAAGTGAGACCTAAGGGTCTTGCTTCTTGAATTGGATTTTAAAATGGTCTCGATGTTGTTGAAAAAAAAAATACTAGCCTGGCTCAGAAAAGGAGATCAGGCCAATTTCTGAAGAATAGTGCTGCATTTTCTGAAGAATGAGTATGCTTAGATTTGTGTTAAAGCTGGAGGTGGAGGGCCTATTCCCCGCTGACCCTGTCTTCCCTAACAGTGAGAGCAACTGCAACCGCATGTCGAGCTTATATCCTCCAGACAGTTTTCTAAGCATTGATTACTTCATTTAATCTGCTCAATTTCCATATGAGGTACCCGTCTAGAGGGAGAAACTGAGGTACAAAAGGCTTAAGCAGCCTGCCCAAGGGTCTCCAGCTGGTGAGAGGGAGAGCGGGCTCCCGGGCAGCTTGTGCGTCACAGTATCTCTACGTGTTATAAAACCTGGGAAACATATCTGGGCCTGTTTGTTTGCCTTCTTTTTAGTGTGAGAACAGTTATGTTTACTATGTATGTCAGAACCGCTTGCACAGCACTATGTTGCTGAAGGATTCTTAGGCCTCACAGCGGAACCCACAAGAGTGTTCAGGGCGGAACTGCTGCTCCAAGTTTCCCAGCATGGGGCCTCCTGCTATGGCAAAGAAAGTGATTGTTATTCAAAACAAAAATATTCTTACCAGCACTGGCAACTACATCTACAAGTTAAGCACACGTTTTCTAAAAGTAGAGAAAATTCCAGGAGGGAGCAGCATCTCTCCCAGCCTGGAGGGAGGAGGCATCTAATTGCCTATTCATGAGGGAGCTGGTCTCTCAGGGCCTGAAACATTTCCAAACAGGCTGTGCAGAGAACAGCAGCAACTTTGAAAACAGCAGGTCCCTGAGTTCAAAATCTCCATGTAAACATACAGCACAAATTTCAAAACTCACTCTTCATCAACTGCAGGGTCTCTAATATTAGCACTTTAGAGCTTGTGCTGTGTATGAGCACGTGTATACATATATGCATATGATTCGCTTATATACAAGCTGAGATATTATTGTAATGAAGAAAGGTTCCAAAAACCACATCTGACAATCTGCTGCATTACTTCAGAGTCACGAATCACATTCTGTGTGTTTGTACTCTCCTATATGCATGTACAACACACACACACACACACACACACACACACACACTGATATATGTGTATAGCTTTTCTGTCTTGGGGTGTTAATGACGTGAGTAAAACTCACCTTTGAGTCTCTCCATATTATGTTCTATGCCTTTTTTTTAAAAAAAAACTACAAATTAATTGAAACCAATCTGCAGAAAATGGACATGACAAAATGTCTACCTCTCTTTCAAACTTGAAATGTTGACTTTCTAAAATGGTTGTGTAATGGAACAAGGATTCAAGTAGAACTGTAATATTTACAAAGCCACTTGGATTTCATCTTGTTCTGTCTATACACAGAGAAAGCAGTGCTCTGCTCTACTTTAGCATTCCATGACCCTCCATTTCCATCCCAGACTCATCGTGAGTGCTGAAGAGAGATCCAGAAAGGTGCCATGTTCAAAGTGATAAACTGCAGCTTTTCATATGGGTGTGGCTTCACATGGCAAGGACACACAATAGGGTTATGAATTTGTGATGCCAGGTGGCTTTCTAGGACCTAGTGGAGGCATGGAAGTGAAATTCTGGGCTGTTGACTGAGGAGCTCTTCCAGATTATGAGCAGCGAGAATGAAGAAAGCTTTACCATCTGTATTTAGAGATGACAAATGAAGGAATCACATGGGAAGTGTCTTAGGGCAGAGGATACCTTGGGCAAAGACATAGGGAGCTTCAGGTCATGCCAGGCTTTGAGGAAGAGGAATTACTCAGTCCCATTAAGGACCATGGAAATAGATGGTAATTTGTCAAAAGAATAAGTATTCACTGGTTGAGTATTTTAAGGAAACAAAAGTTGCTGCATTGAACTAGACTAGAAGAAGAAAGAAAAATCAAGTGATAGGGAGAATGCTACAATAACCAGTAACTAGGTAGGAAGTTATCATAATGGGAGTGAGATTTGTAATGCTGAAGGCAGGATCCAACCTGCTATTAGAAAATGTTAAGTCAAAGGCCATGAAATTTAGCCTGGTGGCAAGGGTGTAAGTAGACCCTAGTTTAAAGGGGAAAAAAGCCAGATTTAGCTCTCCACATTTAAGTAGCCTAACATAACCCAACCAAGGACAAAAGGGTCCTTGATCCACTCCATGTCCCATCTACCTCCAGATTGTCTCAGTGTCTCCACTCTGTCCTCAGACATACTAAACACCACTGATAAGCTAGGTATCACTGCAGGCTTATCACAAAAACTGACATGATTATTAGATTTGAAGTAGTGACTGCCTATGCAGCGGAGCTCAAAAGTTTCAGAAGACAGAAGGCAAGGTTGGATGGTGTAATCATCTAAACCTGAATCTCCTTTCTTCTCAATTTTTGTGTTCACAACCATCCAGGGCAAGCAGAAATACAAGAATCTGGTTTTTTATTTTGTTTTGTTTTGTTTTGTTTTTTACCTCAATACCAAAATGTCTTGCCTAATCTTCAAGGCACACTCAAATACAACAGTAAATTGATTTGTCACCACCTAGAATCAATTCTTTATTGGTACTGGGAACTAGGAAATATATAGCTCAAATAAGTTAGATCCAGAGTTCATCTGAACCCTATTGTATGCTAGCAGTTACAAACACTTGGCAACAAAATCCTTTAACAGGGCTAATTTTCAAAAAAGTGAATTTCCTCAGTTGCCCTCTTCCTCCATTTCCTCCAACAAAATTTGCAAATGAACTGAACAAAAACTTGGTGAAAGGTGGAAGATAAACTGAACCTATGAAAATTCAAGTGCTGGCTATCACTGGATATAAAACTGTTAGAACTTCCTTCCAGAACTTGAAAAATAATTATGGCCATTTTTAAGGGGAGTCAGTTTAGAACACAATTCATCAATAAGAATACACTAAGTCTCGAAGGGTACCAGGCACATCAGAAACAGGCCAGCTGGTACACTGGGGTCCTCTGTAGCACTCCCATGTGCGGTCTCCCATGTGCGGAAGATTATTTTCCAACACTGGCCAAAACCCTCGTCAGTGAATAACTGACATGCAACAAAGCGAGTCTTGGACCTTACACACCAACTCACACATTCTTATTCTTAGCTGGATTTGTCAGTTAGTCTTTCCAAGGATTTTTTCTTAGAGTATGTAACTAGAATTCAAAGTGTGAGGCTTCCTAGGAAATGGGATATGTGAAGTCAGAAAAATTACCCAGTAAAACAAACAGTGCTGGAGCAGTGATCTGACAGTGGAGTTGATTTTTTGGAATATAGGCCCTCTGTTTTACCACATGAACCTCACCTGCTAGAAGACGAAAGAACTCTGTAAGACCAGGCATGTTATAAGGAGATCCTCTCCCCTCCATATCATGTCCATAGTATCATTTTGGAGGAGAAGTCAGTGGACACTGAATAGACACCACCTTCAACCACGGAGCACAGTGGGAAGGGTTCCCCTCCCCTGGTGACACCCTTGTGAAGTTATTCCTAATACCTCATCTCAAGCTTATATCTATTTTAGGTTCAATGCTAAAATCATTTCAGATTGGTCAGGAACATGTTCAGTCGACAATACTTTCTGTAACAGCTTTGTGCTGCCAAGTGTCAGACCACATTTCCTGCTTATTCCAACACCAAACCCCAGGGGTGGCTGCCACTACTTCCACCAAATTCCAATTATTTCATTTTGAAAGGTGCCACCCATGGGCAGGTACATGGGGAATCTAACTTTGAAGTGAGGACTTCTCTAAACCATGCTGGTTTAAAATCCCAGGGAATTCCTTTCTGCAGCAAAGCTCCTAGGGTGTTTTTACACAAGGAAATGAAAAACTAAAATTACTGTATAAGGTATTTGGCTGATTTCCCTAAAGGATTTTGGTTGGGAGGAAAAGCACTACTGTGAAAATTTCATCTATTAGCGGCTGGTAAGAGTCATCTCTTCCACTCTTAATTTCACATAGGCTATTCAAAAACCTTCAATTTGGGCTATCTTTCTTGCTACTTATTATTTAGGAATAATATATTTATTCATTATTCATATTTATTATTTAACCTCTTTGTTTTAAATGTGGTTTTTACTCTGATATGAGTTTTACTTTAATTTTACAAATAGGTAACTGTACCCACAGTACAAAATCCCAAACCACAATAATGATGTATAAGGGAATACAATCCTCTTTACGGCTCTGTCCTCCAACAGTCCCAGAGACAACCACTGCTGTATTTTATGATACTTTTAGACATATTCCAAGCAATGTAAATATGGATCTATGTAAGTATAGATGTTTTTAAACAAATGGCAGCATATTGCACAAGGCATTGCAAACCTTGTGTCTGTGTGTGTTTTTCACCCAATAATAAAGCTTATCGAGTATTCCAAATCAGTATGCCATTACTAATTGCTGCAGAACATTCCATTTTTGACTATACCATATTTTATTTCATTAGTTATCTATTGATAAAAAATTTAAGTTTTCATGATCTCATGCTAATACAATCCAGCAATAATTTATTAATTTGATGTAATAAGTCATTTAATAAAAGATGGGTATAACTCTTGATGAATGCATTTAAACTTAGAAGTATGACTGCTGGGTCATAGGGTGTATTTATTTTTAAATTTTACAAATTTGCAACTTGCCTTCCATAGAGGTTATAAAAATATGACTAACAGAAAGGATCATGTTTTCCAACTCTGAACCACACAGGATATCAATTTTTCAAGTCATTTTGCAAATATGGTAAATGGAAAATCAGACATTTTATTTTGACTTCTTTCTTAAACAGGACTGAGCTCTTTTTTATGTGTTACAGAGTTGTTTATGTTTCCTTTTCTATTAACTGTCTTCATGTCCTTTCTTTAGCACCTAATGAGTTTAGAATCTTTCTCCTGCTAATGTATTAATGTTTCACACATTAGGAATACAGGCTTGCAGAAATGTGCCTTTACAATGTTTTTTCCCACTACCTTTTTGGTTCTGTAAACTAGCATCTGTTGGTTTTGCTGCACAAAAACATTTTACTATTCCCCAATAGAATTTTAGAAGTACCATGTTTTATAAATTATGTACTAAATAATTTGCAAATATCATAGACCTGGTATTTATCCTGTGAGACTAAAATTTAAAATGTTATATCAGACCTGTATTCAAATTTCCTTTCTTAGCAGCTCTAAATGACACTAATTTATTATTCAGATTTATTTCTGGATCAGGTATCTAAATGAGGCTTATCTGGGTCTTTAGCAGGTCTCAGAGAGCTGCAGTTAAAATGTTAGCCTAAACTAGGGTGACACCTTGGAACTTGACTAGGGCAGAATCTACATCCAATGTCATTCAGGTATTTGAAGAAGTCATTTTCCTGACTCAAGTCTCCAAGATCCATGACAGCTGTCTCTTCAAAGCTAGCAAGTGAAAGAGAGGTTTTACAGGCATCCTGCTGGAAAGAAATGGAGTTCTTATAATGAAACACAACTATAGGAGTGATATTCTATCATCTTAGCCATTTTCTATTGGTAGCAGCAAATCACAAGTCCTGGTCACAGTGAAAGAGAGGGCTCTAAGACAGCTTAAATACCAGAAGGGACAGATCACTGGTGGTGCCATAAGCATAATAACTCTTATGAAACATTTAGAGATGAATAAATGGGGAGTGTTTCCTCAGGAGTTTATAGTTTAGTAGGAAAGAAAAACAATTTCAGCATGAGACATAATATAACTTCTACCAGAAGTGTCACAAAACAAAATATTATGAGAATTTAGAAAAGGAAAAAAGAATCTGAGAAGTCTTCTCAAAGAAGAACATTTGATTTGGGTTTTCTAATGATTGTATTGTTATTGCTGTCTTTACTATTAACAATTAGCATTATCTAGGTGCTCACTCTGTGCTATGCAAATGGGAGTCCTCCCTTTTTTCCCAGGTCAAAATGTCTCCATTTTACATGTTTTGCATATTCAGCTTTCAGTTGTTTTTTGATTTTTTTTTTTTTTTTTTTTTTGAGACAGGGTCTCACTTTGTAGTTCAGGCAGGCCCTGAGCTCACTGGGTAGCCCAGGCAAGCCTCAAACTTGGCAATCCTCCTGTCTCTGCCTACCAAGTGCTGGAAATACAGGTGTGAGCCACTCACCCAGCTCAGTTGATACTTTTACTTTATCAAATAGTTTTATAGTTGTAAAACAAGTGCAAACCATTGATTGGGATTGACAGGGGCTTTGGAAAGCCTAGTTCAATGTCAGAGCTAAAGGTATAGTCTGAGTTCAAAATCTACAACAACTACCGGGCAGTGACAATTGTATCACAGGAAGACTATGACCGGAAGATAAGAGATTTACACTCTCCTAACTCTAACCTAGCCTTGGTCATATGAGGAATTGGAGTCCCCAAGTTGGTGGGACTGGGGGTGGAAGGTGAGTCAGTGCTAATCTTGACCTAAAAAATTGGGGAAGAGGGCATTCACCAGGCCCAGAGTCTTAATTCAGAGCCTGTTGGTAAATGATAGGTAGAGGGGATGAGAAAGAGACAAAGGGCAACACCTGTGAAGATTGGGAGACGGTAGTGGCTGGAGAGCTAGTAAAGCCTGGAGAGTTTAACTCTCCTGGATGGCTATCTTGAAAGCCTTCTGTCTAGTATGATTATAGAAAATAACTCCTCTATTACTTTAAAATCATAGCTTTTATCTGATGGCTTTTGATATAAAAATCTTCTGTAATACCCATTTACTACTGGAAATGACATTGAGTGATCTGCCTTTTAAGATCTCTTTTTTAAAATTTTATCTCTAAACTACTATCATCTCAGGCAATGATATCTTAACTTTTCACCTATGTGGAGTCTTGGGTATCTCAGGAATGGCACAAGGTATAGGAGGAAAGTCACAAATTCCACACATCTTCATCTGACCAGCTCAGTTTTATTGGTTTTATTTGCTTAAAAATCTGTGTAATAACTCGTGTCATATACTGGTACAAATTCCCCAATGTCAAGTGTGATTGTGAGCTATCTATAAAATGTACCAATAAAGAATTCAATTTTTAAAAACCTGTGCAATATTTATTAATTCAAGAAAATTTTTGTTTTTAAAAATAAAATATTAGCTTTTGAAGTCCCTATTAATTTTCTTATTTCTACCAAGAAAAATCAGCCTAAATTTTGGTCAGATTTCATTTTTTACCACAGATGGTATTACCCCACTTTGATCTCTCTTTTTTTTTCATTAGACTTAACTCTAAATTCTTTTGTTTTTTACTGAAAAAAAATCACATCTTTGCTCAAAGGATAAAGATCCATCATTAATGTGAAGACTCAACAGAATGTCTTATAGTTAGTCTTTTGAGGAAAATTCCAGTAAAGGAATTCAACTCATGTTTTGAGCAGGTATATAATTTTTAAATTAAAGTATAACTGTTCAAGATGAGTACTTTGAAAGACGCAGCACTCAGTAGTAAACGTGGAAAAGATCCTCATTATTCAGAGTTCACAATTACAGTTTATTTGGAAGAAATTTCAGCAATCAATAACATAGTCTTGAACTTGAATTAAAAACTCTGATACTGGCATTTAAGGACTGAACTCATTTTGTAAGGAGTAATTTTCATGAGAAATCAAGGTACAAGTTTTTGTGGAGTTACTTAAAGTTTTTAATTGTAACTTCCTCTACATGGTAAAGAAAATATATGTCACAAAATTCTTTTGACTTGGTCTTTTCTAAATCCTTCACATAAGAAAACCCCAAACAGTCCTATGATTTTTAATCCCATGAGACCAGAAACCAGAGAGTAACCATGTATGAGGAATAAAAACTTCTGAACACAGTCTCAGACACAAAAATATATGGCTTTGTATAAAACTCAACCTGATTTCTATTTCAGATACTTAATTCAAACACTTAATCCCTATAATCTTCCCAGCTGCAACCCTTGTCTTATCCCTATTGTATTATTTAGTTCTAGTAGACATTGCAGGGTCAAGACATAGTAAAGGACAATTTCTTGATTATTACCACTTATCACTGTTAGATTCCATGGAGACATGAGACCCTATCAGGACTCTGCACAGTCATGGCCCATATAATCTCATCATTTACCTTAGGGCGTAAGTTAAAAAGATTAAATAAAACTTAAACAGAAGAAAGCATATGCATATATTCTGAGAGTGCCATGATTTTGACTTAGAGTATTTTTAATGAGGATGATGCAAAAATGACATGTATCTAGTAGAAATTATACTTCAGATTTGAATTTTGATCCTTCCCCAGGTTACTGATAAGCAGAGCAAGACTCCCTTATGATACTGGGTAGTAAGAATGAGCTGTGGCTCCCTTACAGCTACATGGACACAGCATAAACAACCAGTACAACCAATGTATGTATATTGTTGACCTTTAATATTTTTGACTTAATGATGGATGTATTGAACCATAACCCCATTAAAAGTCAGTATCTGTAACAAATAAGTCAAAACTATGTTCTCTAAGAAAATCAGTAACATTGATAAACTTCTAAGCAGATAGAAGGTGCAAATTACCTACATAAAATGAGAAAACATTGTCTATTAAAACATATGGGAGTATATAACTTTATATTTGTTTAAATTCAACATCTTAGATAAGGTGGACAAGTTTCTTTAAAGCACAAATTATCAAAGCACACTCAAGAATAAATACATAATTCAAATGCCCTTCTATTAAAGAAATTGAATTTATAGTTAAAACCTTCCCCAAAAAGAAAAGTTCAAAGCAAGATAACTTCATTGGTTAATAAGGAATGAATGGGCCGGAGGGTTAGCTCAGCGGTTCCGGCGCCTGCCTCACAAGAGCAAGGTCCTGAGTTCGATCCCTGTTGACCACATACAATGTTGGGCGTGGAGACTCACACCCACCAGCAATCAATACCACATACCACAATAACAGACGTGGTGGTTCACGCCTGTAATCCCAGCACTTGGGAGGTAGAGACAGGAGGATTGCTGAGTTCAAGGCTTGCCTGGGCTACATAGTGAGCTCAGAGCCAGCCTGAACTACAAAGCGAGACCCTGTCTCAAAAAAAAAAAAAAAAAGGAATGAACAACACTTAATCTGCACAAAGTAAAATAAGAGAGGGAATATCTCACATCATTCTATAAGGCTGATGCTACTCTGATATCAAGCTAAGACATTATAAGAAACAAAATCTGTGGAACATTATCCCTTATGTGCATAGATGTAAATAAAATTTCAAAATATAGCAAATCAAATACAACAATATATAAAAAGAACATCATATCATAACTCATTATGGTTTATCTCAGTAAGGCAAGGTTAGTTGATCATACAAAACTCACCAGTTAAAAAATATAAAAAGGGGGACAGGAGATTTAGCTCAGTGGTTTGAGCATCTGCCTGGCAAGTGCAAGTTCCTGAGTTTGATTCCCAGTACCACATACCACAATGCCAGGCATGATGACACATGCCCATAATCCCAGCATTTGGTACCGCATACCACAGTGCCAGGCTTGGTGACTCACGCCTGTAATCCCAGCACTTGGGAGGCAGGGCCAGGAGGATTACTGCAAATTCAAGGCTAGCCTGGGCTACAAGATGAGCTCAGGACCAGCTGGAACTATAAAATGAGACCCTGTCTCAAAAAAAACTTAAAAAAAAACTAAACTAAAAAAAAGACATAGGATAAAATGCTGTTATTTATGAAAATGTAGTTAGAACTAGAAGACATCACATTAAATGAAATAAACCAGCACAGAAAGATAAGTACCACATGATCTCACGCTCATCCATAGAATTAAAGTAGTTGTTCTGATACAAGTTAAGAGCAGAATGGTGCTTGCCAGAGACTGGGAAGAGGAGTGAGGGAAGGAGATGGAAAGGCTGGTTGCATTACAAAGGAAAAGTAAGTTCTGGTATTCTGTTGCACAGTAACATGATGACAGGTAATGGTTAAGTGCCATATATGATTTTTATATATCAGTTTTAAATAAAGGGAGAATTTTTTAATTAAAAAGAATATACTATAAAAACAAGAGGTGATGGATGGCATAAGAAATGTAGTAATGTGATTAGATATTATGTTTTTAAGGAGTCACACTTTTAGATTCTAATCATAGGACTGGATATTTGAAACTTATTTAATAATTAATGTTCAGTATTTAAATTCTTTGTTCTTCTGAGTTCTTGTTTGGCTACAGGGAACGTTCTTTATAGATCTAGTGTATTTAAAATTTTGATGATAAACTGTTCCTGGTTTTAGTTTATTATTTTTAAAAGTTTAAAATATCACATAATATTTCACAATTATGTTTTCATTTCTCATTTTTAAAAATGTGAATGTGTTGGTATATCATATATACACATCATGATCACATACAATATTGAGAATTTGTACCAGCATATGATACAATCTAATTCTCATTTTTTCCCATTCTTCCATCCAACCTACAATCCCCCTGTCCCTATATACATAAGGTTTGTTGCCCTTTTTTATTACCATCATATTTTTTCTTCCCCTTGTTACTTACCCCTGCAAACCATTTCCCTTTGAATATTTTCTATTTCACAATATCTACCATATATTCTAGAACTCATTTAAATCTTCAGTTTCTCATACCAGAGAAAAGATACAATATTTACACATCTGTATGCTATTTATTTCACTTACAAGTATGTCCTGAAGAAAAAGAAACACCACTATCAAGGGTCGTAAAAGTACTGATTACTTCAAAATTGTGAAGTCACAGTTAGCAAAACTAACTCACCTACCAAAAGACCAAGAAGAAATTCAGTGAGAAGACATACCTATTAAGGATGCTCTGGTGTATTTATTTAAATGTTGGCATAATTAAGTTTTATGAATATTCATCTTGGATGAAAAATAAAAATAAAATCTGAAAAGAGAAACACCATGATGTCATATTAATAATGTAGAAGGATATGATTTTTAAAAACCTAACATTTATTCCCCCCAAATTATTTTCCTCCACTCTTGGAATAGAAGGCAATCTCAGCCTGATAAACAAAATGTACAGTTAATATTATACCTAATCATAAGAGGTTAAAAGCTTCCTCTTAAAAATCAAGCAAGAATGTCTCCTCTCACTGCTTTTATTCAAACTGTATAAGAGATTCTAGATAATGCAATAAGTCAAGAAGGAATAAGAGTCATTCAGTTTCACAAAGAAAAGTAAAACTTTTATTCACAAATTACATGATTCACTATATAGCAATCTAATAAATGAGTTAGCAAGGTGTAAGATTCAAGATAAAGGTATAAAAATTGGAGATTAGCAATAGATATCAGAAAGTGAAATTTTAAAAAATATTATTTAGGAAAGGATTAAAATATGGAGTAAATCTATAAAAATGAGGATTTAGAAAATAAAAACTAAAACAATGTTCAGCGATATTAAAGCCTGTCTTGTATTCTACTTGAAGATAATAATACACCGTGCAAAAAACCTATTGCTATTCTCTTATTAATTAAATTTCATTTTATTCTTTCATGAAATAAACTTTTTTTTTTT
>PVIC010000955.1:91144-103447 GCA_004025085.1 Thryonomys swinderianus | reverse complement strand
GGGGGGGGGGCGGGGAGGCGAAACCGGGTAGGAAGAGGTGGGCCACTGGGTGCGGACAGAAGGACGCAGGTCCTCCTCCCCCTTTGATCCTCTGCGCCTCGTACTTGTCAGGCGAGGCCTCTTTCTCCTCCTCCGCGCCCCCGGCCGTGTCACCCCGGCTTGGAGCCAGCTGACTGTGGCCTCAGACGTCTCCGCCCTGGGAACCAACGCGACCCTGGTCTCCTCCAGCCTGCGGGTGAAGCGCACAGGGTTCCAGCCGCAGGAAAGGCGGAGGCAAATGGCTTAAAGATACAGACACTGACCTCGCCGAGGAAGAGGACGGGCTGAAGCAGAAAAGAAGGCCGGTGTCTGGCGAGGCCTTGCCGTGGATTTCCTCTGCCTCTTTGGCCGAGACTGCAGATCCCCGAGACCTCACGCGAGGCTCGGCTTATTCTACGAGATCATAGAATCCGCCTTGTGCCACTAGCTACATGCTCTGATTCCCGTCCGTCCCCTCATCGAATGGCTGATTCCATGAGTTTGTCCTCCACGCACGTGTGCTTACCTGACTACCTCTGTGAGATATCGCTATTATAAACGCACGAGCTAAGTGAGCCATCTATGTAACCTGGACCTCTCTTTAAATTCTCACGGTTCAGGCAAATCCATTTGCCTATTCTGAAAGCAGTTTCGTCTAGACAATAGCAGGCCGTGTTTTGCATTTTTGAGCACAGCAGTAGAATTTAGAGAAGTTTCCGTGTATTCACGCTAAAAAGGCAAAGCTATCGCGTTTAAAGTAGTCACTTAACGTTCATACTTGTGCTCAGCGTCTGGCTCTGGGCTCCATTCTCTGTGGATAAACTTGCGACATCAAATGTCACGCACGGATTCCAGACAGATGCCTCCGATGTCTGGAATCAAGACAAATTATATCACTCGGCTGTCACAAAGAGTGGCTCTTTTGACGTTATGGTGCAATCTGTTTAATGACACAATTGCTGGGTTGGGGAACAGATGCCTGTCTCCTCAGTCGCTCAGCCTTCCGGGTAGCCGCACAGAGCCCCGCCAGTGCTGCAGGACTGGGGTGTCCGGAGCCGCTGGTCCTCAGCGGTGGAGGAAGGGCGCTTCTCTTTGGCCCTCAGGCAATCCCTTGCTTGCTTTTCTGGTGGCTGAACATTTTACGTTCCAGGGGCCATGCTGCTAGACTTGCTGATGTTTTTTGGAATCAGAAGACTGCGGGTGCAAATCCATAAGAGTTTGGAATGAACTCTTTAAAAAAAAAAATCTGAAGTGCCGGGCGTGGTGGCTCATGCCTGTAATCCCAGTACGCGGGAGGCAGAAACAGGAGGATTGCTGAGTTCGAGGCTTGCCTGGGCTACATAGTGAGCTCAGAGCTAGCCTGAACTACAAAGCAAGACCCTGTTTCAAAACAAAAACAAAAACAAAAACAAAAACAAAAACAAAACAAAACAAAACAAAATCTGGCCATGTGAAAAATATTACCACATGTTATAGGACGGTCCATCAAGAAAGGTGCGAAGCTTCCCACATTTCTCAGCGAAGACAGAGTGTCCTGCCAAGCTAAAGTAAAAGGGGGTAGGATTGCTGTGAGGGGTGTCCTGGGGGGAAGGACTCAGAGGAGGAGGGGTGTGAAGTATGGCGAACACCTTGTAAGAACTTCGTGGACATGGTGCTCTAGGAAGCTGGGCTCGGAGAAATGAGGGAAGCCCATTGTAGGGACAAAGACCGTTCTCTTCCTAAGACGCTTCATTTCTGGATCCCGAACAGAGAGTAGTGGATCGCCAGTTGGAATGGCTGGTCTCCAGAGGAGTCACCTGGGATAATAACATCCAATGTTGATTGCCATGTGCCAGCAGTAGAAATTCGGATCCAGTTGTTCCGAGGTGACACTCAAGAAACAGCATGTTAAAAAAAACAAACAAACTGTATTGGGGCTGGGGATTTAGCTCAAGTGGTACTGTGCCTACCTTGGAAGCACAAGGTCATAAGTTCAATCCCTGGTACCGGAAAAATTTTTTTAAAGAAATCTGTATTAGTATTTCTGGTGCAAATAGCCAACTGTTTGTGTTAAATGTGAAAAACAAACAAATAGCTCTCTTGTGCGAAATGAGTAGTAGTTCCAAAGAAAGGTAGGAGATTTCATAGAAGAGTAGAAATCAGCACTCAACTTTAAGACTTGGTTGGAATTTATCGCTCTGATGCTGTGTAAATTTTAATTTGAATGCAATCTGCGCAATAAGTGCTCTATTTTTCTTTCTTTGAATATCTGATTATTTAGAGAAGGGAGGCAAGGGTTTGTCCTTCACCTTAAATTTTACCCGAGGACAGCTTCATCGCACGGATATTTCTGTTGCTACCCAGAGAATACCTAGGATGGGGAATCCAGGAATTCGGGCTTCGCTTGAGTGGAGTGGAAGGTGTTCAAGCCATTTTAAAATACAATTCTTTGAAACGTGTTTTGAGAGCTAAACCCGAGCTCACTCTACTTGGCCGAGTGGAGCTTTTCCCAGTGGATCCGCAAGGTGGCAGTGTCCTCCTGTTTCTGGCTGCCTGCGCTCCGCCAGCCAGGCTGAGGCGAAGCTGAGACTCCGAGGAGACCCTGTCAGCATTATGGAACAGCCTTGTTTGAAATATTCTTAGAACACTGAACGACAATCTGCTCTGCTCTTTTCCGACTTGTTCCGGGCTTGTCTAAACGCTGAAGGTCATGTTATCTTGCTCCAGAAACAATGTTTAGGATCAATGGCCTCAACAGAAGAAACAAAAACAATCTCCTTCAAGGGCAAGGGGAAAAAAAGAAAAGGAGAGGGAAAAACTATAAAATCCTTCCACTCAGTGCACTGAATGGAAAATACTGAGAGAGGAGAGGAGATAAGGGAGGTCTCCATAAATGATGGATTTAGGTATGAAGGAGCTGAACTACGATTACTTGTCTCTCTTTCCCAAGGTCAGCTGTCAAGGTCAGACTGGAAGTCACTGAAGGGAACGCAGGTTGTAGGCTGTAGGGTGCTGGGGGTCTTAGGATGCAGCTGTGGAACTCAAGGCAGCCATTTTCTTTCTTCTTTCTCAGTCAATTCATTAGAGCTCAGGTAAACGTCTAGGAAGCTAAATGTCACTTATAAAACAATAGGGGACTTCTAGGACTCTGGGACTGTGGTCCCCGGATGTGAGAGCTAGTCTGTGAGTCCCCGGATGTGAGAGCAGGCCTGAGTCCCCGGATGTGAGAGCAGGCGTGTGAGTCCCCGGATGTGAGAGCAGGCCTGTGAGTCCCCGGATGGGTGTAGCCTTGCACCTCACAAGACCTAGGTTCTGCTAGAGCTGAGAACTCGTTAGCTGCCTGCTTCGCTTCCTGCTTCCTCTTTCCCATGAACTCCCCGAGCCTTGGTCTGGCCTCCTGGAGCAGCACTTGGCCATGAGGAGGAGTTTTCATCCGCACTTATACTGTGGGAAGCCAGTAAGTGTGAGAAGAAAGTAAACTCCGAAGCAAAATGCTGATTTGGCTGAGGTAGAAGTGTTCTTTAATTATTTCTTTTTTTCTGAACTTGTGAATTATTCTAGGAGACAGTGTGAACTCAGGTCCTAGGTGAAACGTTATCTGAAATATTAAGCCCAAAGAAACACGCTTAGCTGCACTTCCTAACCAAGAGTATTTTTATGTTACACTTGTTTTTCAAAATCTTCAGTGGCCTGGAAGAGAAAGGTAAATGCAAGGTATTCAAAATTCTCCAATAACCTACTCAATGTATTTACTATTGCCATAGAATATTTCAAGTATTTTTAAATAAGATGTCCATCTTATACAGGGACATCGACATTTCTGGACGATTTTTATATGAGAGGGAAAGATTGTTCTATTTCATTCCAGTGTTTAGTCAAACCTGGATCTAAGAATTACCATGACAGTTTTACAGAGCAATGCAAAACTCACTTCAGATTACCCCTAGCCACTGATGTTTATGCATCTTACAAACGGGACAGACCTCATTGCAGATATCTGAATTTCTCTCTGCTAAATCCAACAAAACTCTTAATTTCTCAAATAAGACTCTATTCGTAAAGAGGGAAAGTATGCTGCTTCTCTTCTCCACCTGGTAATAATAATGGGTTCTCTAGATAGGGCTCATCTCTGTTATCTGGGAATATTTTTTTGGCACCATCTGCAAGAAAAGAATTAATTTAATTTGAGTGCTGAGGTTTACTGAGAGTTGGTTTAGGATGGGTTGCATCATATCCATAAATACTCGCATTTCTTTATCACCTTCTTTCCAAAGAAGAAAAGCTAGGTGTGTAATGTTGATCTCTTTCCTGTGGATCTGATGTACAGTAGATCTGTAATTATTTACTGGGCATCTTTAGATGATTTTGTACTGAGGTTCTCAAACTTACTATACCCAACTAAATTCTTTAATATCTTAGCCCATTCCAAATCTATTTGCCATATAATATAACTGATCTTAATGAATTACTTCATGCATTTGTTTATTAATTACTACACTGAGCTAAGAACAGTGCTTAAAGAAGATTTTATCTAGGAACTATATTTGTTTTTTATTGTATAATCAGTTTCTAATAAATATAATGAAGTCAACGCTAGATAAATAGATTTTTATTAGTGAAATGAATACACGGAATTGTAGGTGAGCAATTAACATCTGTTTATTCCCAGTCTGTTTTTTAACTTTTTATTTTTTAATTAGTATATGTTGCAGTACATGATGACGACATTCCTCATAGGAAGTTAGCACGTGTATATCATACATCTTAATTATTTCTTGTTCCTGTTAGCACGTGTATATCATACATCTTAATTACTTCTTGTTCCTGTTAGCAGGTGTATATCATACATCTTAATTCTTTCTTGTTCTGTTCTCTTCCTCTCTCCACCCCTTTCCCTCCCTTTATCTATTGGTTCCCTTGGAAGGGATCCTATTGTTCTTAAGTACTGAGCCAGTGGTATGGACTTTGAATCATCTGCCTCTATCAGTTCATTGGTCACTATGGATCCTCTCTTTAAATTTTTGATTCTGGAGGCAAATGAAGGCATTATTCTGTACTTCAATTTTGACCTCTATGGCACACTGTAGATAGAGTGTAGTTCAGCCTCTATAATGTATACACAATTGGTGGAATTAAAGCTACTCAGCAGCAAAGGCAATTTTAAAAATTTGCTTTCTCAGGAAAATTTAAACTGTATTAAGTTAATCGAACCTGGAAAATAAAGTTCTTTGAATTGTAACAGGGAAATTCTGTCGTGGTTAAAGCTGTTCACCCAGAAACCAGGCCAGTCTTTCTGAGATAATTGGTACCTGTCCGTCCTTGCCTGACAAGACTCTGCCTTCAGAATGACTAAGGACTCACTTGTTAAACAGTCGCTCCTAAAGTGGAATTTCTCCTGCTATTTCTTAAGAAAAGGAAAAAAATAATACAGACAGAATCTGAGGGGCAAATCTAAGTGCTGTCATTTCGCATTTGAAGAGCTCTTTTCATGCTGAAAGTGAACAATGCCTTCACTTTGTTGTTTCTTTCTTCATGTGCGCAGGAATATAACTGAAGAAAGAGTCTGTGACTCTCTGGTTCTAGGGCTATGACAACAGTGTGTGAGAAAAAGTGTGCAGTGTAGGATAGGCGTTATGGGGAGGGGGAAACCGAGACACAGAAGAAGACACTCGCACAAAGGTTCTCAAGTCCAAAGCCTTCCCATGTTCCTTGGTATCCTTACGAACACCCAAAACTACCTTACAGGCTGGGAAAGACGCATGTTTATTGCATCTGGATGGAGGTATTTCATCCTAGACCATTTCCTACAACGGCTTAGAAATGTAACATGTTGCTTCTACCATCAGTAGGTTTGCACCTAAGTTGGGGAGTGATGCTGTATACATTAAAGTGCAAGTAAAACTGTCGCCTATGAATTAAAATGCACTTTGGGGTGGGAAAGTGTATTCAGCCCCACAGAGGGTGCTCGTAGGGACCAAAGAAGGAAATTGTGTGGTTGGTGAGTAAGACATTCACTTTCTTTTCCATTTGTTGAGTGATTAATAGGTATTAAAAGAGTAAATAGAGTTAGATTTTCAAATGTGGCAGATGTTTAAAAACCTCTTACCATCTGCAGAGCAAGATTTCAAGAGATCCTGCTTGACATCTTTATACCCTTTTTCTTCTTGATTTAGTGCTCCCAAGAGAAAATATTTAAAAGATGCTTAAAAGCTAGGAAAAGGGAGAGGGTTGATAGAGGACAAACCCTCACACTCAGTCCAATAACGATTCAGGTTTGCAGTCTGAGCCCTCGCCACACGTCTGCTGGGAGCGTCGCCCTGTTCAGAGAACGGCATTCGTCGCTGCTGTTCCAGAACCGGGGTCACTCGGGTCCATTCTGTTCCCTCCCCTCAGTTGCCCTTCCCCACCCCACAATCTCATCTGACTCCACTAATTGCGTTTTTTCCCAGGGTTTCTTCTTATTTCTTTCACCTGGAAGATGGCAGAGTATTCCCCAGCTAATGTACCCTCCTCTATTCAGTACCTACCGGAGCTCAAAGGCTGCATTCAAAAGGCTGCATTTGGGACTGCAGTGTTGGGGTTACAGGCACGAGGCGCCACGCTCCATAATTTTATGACGGGTGATCCCCCTACCTGAAGAAGTATTCATTAGACACAGCGTTCTCAGCCCTTGAAGTCCAGGTCGGCACTGGCTCCCTCGGGACAGCCTTCCCTCGCTGCTGTGTCCTCGAATTACGCTCTGACACAACCATGCTCTTCCCCTCCTCTTGACGGAAGCGATTTCACATTTAACTTGAGAGACTGATTTTCATCTTTCCCACTAGTAGACAGAACCTCAGTTGTGACAAAAAATCCGGACTGGTTTTCATTTCTGCTTCATACAGTGTACAGCACTTAGAAAATGGAAATTAAATATTTGTTGAGTGAGTGACTCCCCCCCGCCCACCAAAATGGGAATATTTTGTTTCCAAGTGTGGCATAGAAAATGCAGTACCCTGGGAAGAGTGGGAAGTTCTTTTCCGCTTTCCTGAAGTGGGTAAAAGAGCTTCACATTGTGTTGGACATGAAGAAATCTTGGAACTTGGAAATCACTGTAAAGAGCCCTGATGATGACAGAATGTAGGTTGATAGGAGAGTAGAGTCTGGATCAGTGGACCATTGGTAGGGCTGTGGTAGTGAACAAATGTCTCTTTCCAGGAGCACCCACAGGCTATTTTAAAGTCTTGCTTGAATCTTAGACCTAAACTCCGAATCTGATGGCCCTTCACAGTCCTCCGTGGCACTGGACAGCAGCGGGGACTCCCCTGGCGGCCACGCTGGGTCTTGGGTGGTGCTTGAAACTACACACAGATTCTGCGCCGCAGGTTAGGCTGTTTTGTGGCTTCGAGGCAGAAACCTGGGACCTGTAGAGGTGTGTCTCTCCGTCTAGCCTCAGTTCCTCTGAAAGCAGAGTGTTGTAGGAAGCCTCAGAGGCAGAGGGGTGAGAGAGGTTAGGGAACTATAGACTCTCTTCCCTGGCGGCCCTGCCCGTTCCACGCTGATGATGAACTGGCCAATCAGAGGTATTTTTGTGTCGAGTTCTGCTAGATGGTCTATCTTTATATGCATGCTTTCTACTGTAGGACTATGGCCCTGAGTGTAGCTGCACACACGGTCTGTTCTCTGAGACACGGCTCTGGGTGTCGCCCCCTGGCGACAGAGCAAAAGGAGCCTCTGTGCCAGACACCCGATGGCAGGAGCATCAGGAAATACAAAGTTCCACAATCCCTGACTGCCTCTCCGTACTGATAAGGAGGGTCCAATCCACTTTCCTGAAGCTGGGTTCTTCTAGTCTCTGAAGTTTCGAGGAGGAAGGCTTAAAATTCGATTTTGGTAGCAGTTGTCACTTTCCCAGAGCAGTCTGAGATGTGTGCAAGCCTCAGGGTGTAGACCTGCAGACAAGTTTGGCCAAGGGTTTGTCTTCCACAGTCGGGAAAAGAGTCAAAATTTGAAAGTCATGAGCCATCCTAGTCTGTGAATAAAAAGGCTGATTGTTGAGAATCACGTTCAGATTGCACCAGGGAGGCTTTTGTAGCATACTGGAGATTTTGTTTTAAAGAACATCTGGGTCTCATCAATAGTTAAAAATGAGGAAAATAATATCTTCCGGTTTCAGGTGCTGAAGGGATAATTTGGAAAATAAACCCAGAAGGCAAGTGGTAATGGAAGACTCAAGTTCAGGATATGTGTAGTTGAGGATTCATCACTGAGGCCGGAGATTTAGCTCAGTGGTTCTGGCACCTGCCTAGCAAGCGCAAGGTCCCTGGTTCGATCCATGTAACCACATATAATGGTACAGGCATGGTGACTCACGCCCACCAGCAATCAATACCACATACCACAGTGCCAGGATGGTGGCTCACGCCTGTCATCCCAGCACTCGGGAGGCAGAGGCAGGAGGATTGCTGAGTTCCAGGCTTGCCTGGGCTACATAGTGAGCTCAGGGCCAGCCTGAACTACAAAGTGAGACCCTGTCTCAAAAAAAAAAAAAAAAAAAAGCATTCATTACTACCAAAAGGAATTTAAAAAAAAAAATCAGCTTAGGAGATATGACAACTAGGGGACAAAAGAAAGTGTGAGAGAGGACTCTGAGCTGAGAGAGAATGAGCTGACTAGGAGACACTCCGTGAGGCCACAGGAAGCTGGAGCCCACCCAAGGGGTGGGGGAGGGGCAGTAAGGGGTGGGGGAGGGGCAGTAAGGGGTGGGGTCATGTCTGCAGTTTGTGGAGACTCTGAAGCCCGAGAAGATTTGGAACTAGAGAGAGACTAGGGTTATTAGAACATAGTTCACCCAGATCCCCTCCCAAATTCCACTGCCCGTTACTTACAAATTCTAGATAAAACGCAATACTACTCCTCCGCTTGGCCATTCCACACGAAGGATATTTCTCCTTTGTTATTACTTTGGATTTCACGATCTCTTCTTAAAATAACTATCGTCGATAATATTTCTGTTTTCCCAGGGATCTCGAGACGGAGATGGCATTTCATTATAATCTTTGCACCTCTACCAGTCTCTTCTTGTAATAATTAACCCTTCTCGGTTTTTCTCTTTCTTTTTTCTCAGAGAATTCTCCCTACTCTCTGCTGACTGAATTATGACCGTTCCTCTCAACCACTTTTGTCCTAAGATCTTCTGAAAAGCCCTGCTCATTACAGAGATACAACTCATTTTTCATCATGGTTGTCTTTAAATCCTCCATAACCTTTTTGTTTTGTTCTGTTTTGTTTGGAAGGTCTTTTTTTTTTTTTTTTTTGAGGCAAGGTCTCCCTATGTAGTTCAGACTAGCCTTGAATTCACAAGGACCCTCCTGCCTCAGCTTCCCGAGTGCTGGGATTACAGGGGTGCACTACCACATCCACATGTGGCCTTCAGCATTTAAGCAGAAAAGTCTGAACCCTTTGCCACAACAAAAGGTGAGTTCTCAGTGAATATTTTTGCAGTGAGTAACCTACCACATTACTCTGTGTCCTTTAGTGTCTATCTACTTTGAAGAGGGTCCCTGTCTTTGTGCTCTCTGCCACCTGTCACTCAGTTCCATGTTGGGAGATGGCGCCTTTCATGTAGTCTACTCATGTAGATCCAGCTGCATCGTAGTGTTTCTGGGAAATGTCACCTTATTTGTAATTTTACATAGAATTTGAAACCTACAGGCCAGGGTCATTAATTAGGATATAAAGGAACACAGAATCTTAAAAGTATTTTGTAAGTGAATTTATTAGGGGAAAGTAGCATCATGTAATCAATTCCAGTGACTTTCTAGCCCAGATGTGTATTAAAAACACTGCTTTTTAAGGGGCTGGGGATTTAGCTCAAGTAGTACCACGCCAACCTTGGACACACAAGGGCCCGGGTTGGATTCCTGGTATTGGGAAAAAAAAAAATGGCTTTTTAAACTATTATTCTGAGTCTTCTTCCAGGCTAAAAACTCGGTAGCTCACTTTGTAATGGTCCCTTTCTCACATCTGTTCTTGGGGGTCCCTCGCCAGCACCTGCTGCACCCCTGGGAGTATGCTGGCATGACACTTGGGATGCTTTCTGGACACAGGGACACACTCTTGAAACTTGGGGCATAAGGATCTAAAGTTTGAGGGCACCGTGGACATTTTAGCCTGTTAACCATGCCCTGTATTAAAGTTTAAAAAAAAAAAATTGAAGGGCCAGAGATTTAGCTCAGTAGTTCCAGCACTTGCCTAGCACACACTAGGTCCTTAGTGTCCTAGTTCGAATCCCCAGTAACCACATACAACAGTACCGGGCGGGGTGACTCACGCCTACCAGCAATCAGTACCACACAGCACAGTGCTGGGCGTGGTGGTTCACACCTGTAATCCCTGCACTGGGCGTTGTGGGGGCAGAGGCAGGAGGATTGCCAAGTTCAGGGTTTACATGGACAACACAGTGAACTCAGGGCCATCCTGAACTACAAAGTGAGACCCTGTGTCAAAAAAAAAAAAAAAATTGAAAAGCAGAAAAGAAAAAAGAAAAGGTTGAGTATGTAGCTCGGTACAAAGGCCTTGGGCTCTATCCTTAGTAACACTAAAAAAAAAAAACAAAGAGAGAGAGAAAAACAAAATCTCTTGACACCCTCTCCCGTGTCATAGGCGTTGGAAAGCTGGACATGCGGCCAGCAACCTGGTGTCACAAGTCATCCGGGCTATTCTGGTGTTGTAGCTGTTTGAGAACCGTTAACCACCGATTGGCAGCACTCCCTTCTGCCTCTGTTCTTCCTTGTCACGGTGAATCTAGGGGCAAAGGACAGTATCTCCCCCCAGCACCCTGCTCCAACAAGCACATCATTTGGAAGCCTGGGAGGTTTGGGGTGGCCGGTTAGAGTGGGAATGGGCATCCGGAGGAGGGGCCATGACCACGGTGTCCTGGGTCACCTTCTTCTCTTCCCTTCGAGCCTCAGCTCTACCCAGGGCCTCGCCTGAGGCGAGTGTGCCACAGGCAGAAGGGAAATGCTGAGGAGAACTCAGGCTAACTCAAAGAAGTCGATGCACTAATTACGGTGTGATGTTTTCGTTAAATCGTGTTGTTTTAAAAATATTCTTTAAAATAAATATTCTTTTTAAAATGCCACGGGGCTGCAAAATCTGGTTAAGCAAATGTTATTTATCATTTTGTGCCACTGAGAATGTGATTAGGAGGCTGAGCACGGTAACACATGGAAGATGCTTCTGCACAGAGAAAACTACAGAAGCAGATTGTATCATCCGAGCCCAAACAGAAGGACAAGGGAAAAGAACGCTTGTTTTGATTAAGGCTTCTTACACTTTATCAGCCTAGGAGATAGCTTCTTTCATTTCAAGTCAGTTTCTTTTTCAGATACATTGATAGCCGGGATGGCAAAGCCTCAGGTAGTAAGTAGGTAGCTCCCTTCCTTTGCGGCGGAGGGAGGGATGTTCAGGAGGCTTGTTAACTGTCTCAAGGCTGAGTTGTGATATTCTGGGACCAGAACTTGGAATTCCGCTACTTCATCTGTCATGCCACATGGCTAAAGTGGGTCATCACATCCTGGAAATTGCAAGTGAGGGCATCTCTGAGCCTGGGGATTATCACAGCGAGGAATCCCCGGAGAAGGAGGCTGGAGGGCCTGTGCTCTCTCAGAGACCTTTGCAAAGTTCTCTCCTCTCATACAGAGGGCATGCAAGTTCAAGATCAAAATTCTCCCTGTATTTCCTTTAAATCCAAACAACACTTAGCGCTCAAAGCAACAGGGTGAGGGCTTTTTATTTTTGAATGAGTGTCGCTCTCAGTTAAAAAGAAACCTGAGACAAATTCAAAATAGTCTGCCATTTTACAGCCTTGATTGTTTGATCTTTCAGTTGGGGGGTTGAGAAAGAAAAAGAGAGGCTTAATGATTTCTAAATCATAGAACATTAGAGAAGCTCTGTGGTCATTTATTCCCCTGAGGAGACTGAGACCGAGAGGCAAGAGAGGTGTTGTCTGGAGTGTCACGCAGAGAAGGACTGAGAGATGGAGCATAAATTATTTCCTGTGGCTCTGACTAAGGCACCGCCTGTGGGAAAGCTTCTGATGGATCCGAGAAGGATTTAGACTAAGGTAGCGCTGTGCCCACAAAGTGCAGAGAGAGGCCACTGAGACTTGGTTCATCTTTGTGGTGGTGATAGTCTGATCGTGTGGGTTTTAACTTCATACAGTATTCTATGGAGATAAGCTTTAGGGTAGGCTTTCCAAATCTACTGAGTCCATCTAAGTTTTGTGTAACGGGAGCTAGTGTTTAGGGTATCTAAAAATCAACC
>PVIC010000955.1:67215-91044 GCA_004025085.1 Thryonomys swinderianus | reverse complement strand
GCCTACAGTTAGTTAAATTGCTATCTTTTCCCACACAGCCATCTCTTTGTTCACTTTTACTTTCTTGTGTGAAGGGCGGTCAGGTGGTCTCTGCCCTGTGGTGGGATCTGGCTAAGAAAGTGCTTGGGAGTAACTTGAGTTCGTTGGAATGATCATTTGTATTTACTTCTCAGTGAATCCCTGCCAGCCCTCCTGATGTCAGAATGGCCAGAAATAGTGCACTTGTCCATGTGCTGGCTCCGTGGGGGGCATGACACAAAGCGCAGGACCAGAGATTGATATGAGCAGACCCACGTGGAGCAGGAAAGTGCAGAAATTAACCTCAGAAATTCTCCCCAATTTTACAGCTCATTTGTAGAAGAAATCGAGTTTGTTTTTAAACCACGTGTATCACCAACCCTAACTATTTACACATTAACAATAATAAGGGCTGAAGCTGAATGTAACCTTCCTTAATTTTTCACAGTGGAAAAAGAGATACATCAAGCTCAAAGCAAAATCAAATCCTCTGTTTTGTCTACAGAAAATAGGGCCAAATGTTATTACATGGAGGAAGAGTGAGAACATATGAGAGCAGAAATTATAAGAGGAACCTGTGAAAGCCGTACCTGAATTTTGTGAGCTGCTTCCAGGCTCATTTAGATTGCTCGTGAGATTCAGTTCCTGTGCTGGTGGAAGCCAGGCCCTGGTTTTCTTTCTGTCAACTGTGACTTCCCTGAGCTTCCATAAGTGGCTTTTAGGCCCTTGCCATGTGGCTGTCTCCATAGGCGATTCACAGCAGGGCAGAGGGGATCTCTCTCCAGCCCGCTAGGGAGGATCTCAAACAACACAGCTTCACCCGGGCAGTGCTGTTCCATTGTCTTTCCTCTGACACCCCTGCAGTGGGTGGTGCCAACTGGGTATGATGGAGGCCCGCGGTCCCAGAGTCCTCTACGAAGGCTTCCTACCACAAAAGAAAAGAGCTATAGATTTGGAGCGTCCACTGTACACACTTTATTTGTGTTTATTTTTCAGAATGAGGTTTGGACATAGTTGTGATTATCCTACTTTCCTTGACTAAGAAATTAAGTCTTAATTCAAGTCATTTGCCCATGTTCAGAAAAGCAGAATCTAGATTTGAACATGGGCCTATGTGACTTGTCAGGTTGAGGGTTTTGCAATACACTTCCTGGCCTTAAAAAAGATTATGTCTCTGCACAGAAGGCCATTTACAGACCTGTACAACTGTACCTGGTCACATAAAATATAAAACCACTTCAGGATGTGCCCTGCCCCTCCTAGGGGATAGGGCTTTCTTTATAAATATAATATGTGTGTATTCATTAATAAATGTGGTTTAAATGGCAGAGTTTAACATTTAGACTTTTCACTCAATTAAGTTTCCCATTGTCCAATTTTAAAATTTACCTTAACTCATCAAATATTTATAGTTTTTCCACATGAAAACTAGTGAAGCAATAAAAATCAGTCAACTGATTTTTCTGAACAGTAGCTTTTGTAAGAATCTTCATGGTAGAGTAAAGAAAGTACTAACAGTCTGAAAACGTGAGCATGATTTCCTTTATCTACCCATCTCTTCACCTTCTGACCCACAGTTTATTCCATGTATAAAACTTGTTCTGGGAAACACTTGTGATCACTGGTGGAAGTTTTTGCCTGTGATCCCAGCACTCTGAGTTGCTGAGGCAGGAGGGCCACAAGTTTGAGTCTAGCTTGGGCAACTTTGTGACTTGGTGTGACTGTGTCAAATAAAATAAGGGGCTAGGTGTGGTGGCTCACATCTGTAATCCCAGCACTCAGGAGGCAGAGGCAGGAGGATTGCTGAGTTCGAGGCTTGCCTGGGTTACATGGTGAGCTCAGCACCAGCCTGAACTACAAAGAGAGTTCCTGTCTCAAAAAAATGAAAGAAGGGGCCGGAGGGTTGGCTCAGTGGTTCCAGCGCCTGCCTCGCAAGCGCAAGGTCCTGAGTTCGATCCCAGTAACCACATACAATGTTGAGTGTGGAGACTCACGCCCACTGGTAATCAATACAACATACCACAGTGCCGGGCGTGGTGGCTCACGCCTGTAATCCCAGCACTGGGGAGGCAGAGGCAGGAGGATTGTTGAGTTCGAGGCTTTTCTGGGCTACATAGTGAGCTCAGGGCCAGCCTGAATGACAAAGCAAGACCCTGTCGCAAAAAAAAAAAAAAAAAAAAAGGCTAAATAAATAAATAAAATAAATAAATGAAGAGTTGGGGCTGTAGCTCAGTGTAAAGGGGCTGGGTTCAATCCCTGCTAACCTCTCTATATTTATATGAAGAGAAAAATAGAAGGGAATGAGATCAGATGAAGAGATAAGGAAACGCCTTATGATGAGCTGTCATGATTCTGAAGACTAACCCAGGAGACCATAAAGTGCTGCGCATATGCAAAGAAGCAAGTGCCAGTTTTGATGTGGAGGGCCTCAGGTGGTTTCTGAGATCAGTTGACTTACAAATTTCCAACCGTGATTTTATAAGAACGGGAATTTTCTCCCGACCATTTTTTCCCTCTAACACCAGGCTTCCCACTGTGACAGAGATCATAACTCCCCTCCCCTTACTACTTTGACTTCCTTTTGACTAGAATAGATGTTCTTAACAAGATCGCTGGGGGGACCTGGCGCCCTGCACTCCTGCCGCGTTGTTGCTCCCTGGCCAGGCCCTCTCTTCACGTAGAATTCTGTCTCCACTTCCATGACCTTATCTGTTCAACCAAGTGTTATTTCTTCTTCCAAAATAGCATATATTTCGTGGTGGCTCACGCCTGTCATCCCAGCACTCGGGAGGCAGAGGCAGGAGGATTGCTGAGTTCGAGGCTTGCCTGGGCTACATAGTGAGCTCAGAGCCAGCCTGAACTACAAAGCGAGACCCTGTCTCAAAAAAAAAAAAAAAAAAAAAGCATATGTTGGGGGAACTTTCTGTTACCATTGTCAAGCCTGTTTTGTAACTGTCAAGTGTACGTAACAGAAATGTAGAAAACATACATAAAATATGAAGGAAGAAAATTAAGTAAATCTTACATAAATTCATCCAATAGAGATAGACACTATTTTCTGTTTGTATGGCTGTTTTATGTGTTTATGTCACTTTATATTTTCTCTATATCTACATAACAGAAGCATTTTCCTATGTGCAATCATAATTTACATACATATTATATATATATAAAATGTGCCACTAAAAATAAAATTGATAGCTTGTAAATCATATAGTTTTGCATTATATATTTTTCTTAATACTGTATTATGTTTCCCTATTTTATCTGACTTGATTATGCTGCTTTTGTAGATTCCTCCTTATCTCATTTTTTAAATAGTGTGCTTTTTACTCAATACTTATATACCTAGCTGGGTGATGTTGAACCTTTCGGAGACCAAGTCCTCCAACTGCAACACAAAACCCACTTCATTATCCCAGAGTCCCAACACCACAATTAAGCTTCAAGAGTAAGGTTTTAGTTTAGGAAAAAAACCTACAGCTGCATTAATAACATCTTTTCTCTTAAAAGAAAACAATGGAAGTACCACTGCCCTAGGTTGCTACCTTTGCACTCCAAGCTGTCTTCTCGAATGATTGGTGGACCTGTATCCCCACCTGTCCCCTGAGCAGATGTCCTGGTGTTAGCCACAGTTCGTGGCTTTTGGGGTCCAGTTAGACAACAGCTTGTTTCAGATTCAACTTTTAGAATACCTTTTCGTCTGCAAGACCTGGACTCACTGCTGCCCCTTCCTCCATGAGTGTGAAGGTCCCCATGGCATTTGGTAAAGACTGTGCTTGCTTCACTCTGCACTGTGCTACACTAGTCTCTTGTGTTCTGTTTCCTCTGCTGGACTGTCAGCTGCTCGAAGGCGAAGGCCGTCGTTAGTTTTGTATCGGTGTCCGCACACCAGCAGGGCTCGGAAGGGAATCCTGTCAGGAGGCCTTGAAAGCTGGTTGTTAGAATAACTTCTTTGAAGAAAGGGAATTCAGAGAGAAGGCACAGGGAAACAGACTTGATATTCGTGGTGTTTCCAGGTGAGCAGGGGTAGAAAATCCGGGTTGGAGAGTTGCCATGGGAATAGAAAGCATGCCATGAAGAGGCATGGGAGGATCACGCTGAACAAAACTGTGAGTGTGTGGTATGTATGTGGGGAGGGGGGCGCATGAAAGAAAGGTCATGGTCAAAAAGGATATTGATTCTTTTTTGTCTAGTAACCAGGTGGACGTGTTTCTAGTAAACACAAAAATTAGTCTTAATTTCTAATTAATAAGAGTAATATATCAAGATAGACACGTGTAGGCAGTTTGTGTCTTTTATGAAGTAAAGAAACTCAACCTCACTTTTAGAGTTGAAATTGAGTAGGAGTCAGGACTAAGCTATTGGAAAGTGACAAAGACATGCTGAGGCAGGAATGGAAAACCAGAGCTCATTCGAGTGGAGAGGCCAAACTCACTGTGTGAGGAATGGTGGAAGGAATTAAAGATGTTTTACTAACAGTGGCAGAAAAAACAAACAAGCAGAGAAGATAAAAATGCTCTCTGCAAAAGACTGAATGTATTTCCCACCGAAAAGCTTGCAGAATATCGCTGAATGAACTGAACGGACAGCACTAGGGCCACATAAGATGTGCTCTCTCTGAATGGTAGAGGACATGTTTACACTTTGAGCTGATCAAAGATGAAGGAGAAGCCCAGGAGGATGTGCCTGGCCACCATCGGAGCTTTTCTCAAAATGCCTGGCACTCAGTGGATTCGTCCATTGGCTTCCACCTTAGGCCTCTGGGGTTTTATTGTAATTGTGTTGTGCTCGGTATGTTTTGTTTGTTAAACTGCTACCTCACTTTTTTATTACAGGAAGTAGAATGGTAGCTTAACAGAGCCCCTTTGTTTTCACTAGTTTTCCATTCACACTGACAGTAGAACTACAGGCATAAAGTGATATACATTTTAAAAATTATCTTTGAACACTTTTTCTGTTTAAAAACACTTTTACCATCAAGGACTCAAGCTAGTTGGATTTCCCCCTTTAGCTAAGATCTAATCTGCTCCCTTTCTATTTTGGCCTCCAAGAAAATCAACCTGGTACAAACTTAAATGGAAAGATTTCACCTTGCACTGCACCTGGTGCCGCAGAAGTTTGTCTGTTGGGACTTCTCAGCTCCTGTAAGGAGAGCAAGGCTGTTCCGGAGACTCACTGTGGGTGCTAAAGGCAGTTTTTGCCTTTGGTAGAGTGATACAGGCAATTTTTCGGTTCAGATCCCTTTTGTGTTGCAATTCTCGAGACAGCTCCTGTCATCCGAGGCGCTTTCCTTCCTTGGGCTTATAGGATTTATTGAAAATAGGATCCCAGTGCTTGAGGGAAGCATTTGACTTCACTCCGTGTGGGAATGACATGAACCCTCAGGCATCTCTGGAGAGAAGAAAGTTGTTCAATGGAATTTAAACATTACTGATATTGGTGCAGTCCCAGTTGATTGAAAAAAAAAACAACTCAACTTCCACTAACATAGTGGTTGGAAGCAAGTTTCTTGAATCTTTATCAACAGGAATTTTGTGTTTCTCTGTGTGTTCTTGGGAAACTCCCAACACTGGTTTTCTGATAATGCTCTTTTGATAAGAAATGGTAGTTTTGTCAAATGACTTCTTTCTTTCCTTCTTTCCTCTCAGAGAAAAATATGTCACGTTGCACATAAAAGGGGTTCAAAGTGAATCTAATTCTTTCTAGCCAACTTGCATAAAATGTTGAGAAATAAGTTTGGCATTGTAAAGTAACTATATAGAGTAGTAATAAAAAACTGAATGGATGAGATAATTTAGATATCTCATCTAAGAGGAATAATAAAATTATATGTGTCTTTTTGGCAGGCTGACTGCCCATGGCAAAATTTCAATGAGGTTCATCCATATTGTAGCATGTAACTTGACTTTTTTATTTTTTAGGGCTAAATAACATTCCATCGTGAACTGTACTGTATTTTGTTTGACAATTCAAATTGGTAATAAATAGTTGGAATACTTGCATCCTTGACTACTATTGTGTATATACTGCTGTAAATATGAGTATGCAAAAAAGGTCCATTTCTTCAGATAATTACAATATCTTTGAAAATGAGTTTTTCTTAGAACTATTACTTCTATTTAATTAAATTGGCATAGAAGCATTGAAGATAGGAATTTTACTACAGTTTAACAGGCATTCTCCGTGACTTTGAAGGACGTGTCCAGGACATCTGTAGTCAGATATATTTGTTTATTTGTTACAAAGAGTATCTTAAGTGACTTTCACCTTGTTTTTTTCTTATAGCATTTTTTGGTACAATATACAAGCAGAAAAATTTTCTAGAATGGTATAATGGATATCCTTTCAAATCTAGAAGTGTTCTTATCTTAATCCACTTTCCAAGATTATTACACCAACGTGTAGGCTAGCTCCCATTAAAAATTACATACAGATATATTTTGTTTGTTTGTATGCAACAAGTTTCAACATCTGACATCTGACATCTGACTAACTTTTCTTTTTTACTTTTCAAGAAGGTCCTTACTAAAGGACATCTCATCTTTTGAAGAAATACAGACACATGGTTGAAGAGAATGAGGGATAGATGTAGAAGGCAGAGAACTTGATGATCTTTTAAGACATGATTATTAAAATTTAGATTTATGCAGAGGAGAAGAAGAATGTGAATATGGAGGATGAAAAAGAGAAGAAAAACTAGGTAAAGAAAGACAGCGCTGCTTGCTTTCAGTTCACTTCTCTTTCCCAGACCTTATACTATAAACAACCATCTCTTCCCTTTCCGCATTGAAATATAGTCTGTTCTCTTTGCTTCCTTTCTCAGGCCTGTCTTTAAAAAGTTGATAATCATTACTAATCTATGACTGCTGTAATAGACAAGAGTCAGATGCCTTAGGTTTCATGAAGAGACACATGATACAAGCCTCTTCTCATATCTCTTCTGGTGACCTTGGCTGCTTCAATTTTATTCCACTATCAACTTTTGAAAACCCTCCTTCTGGTAGACATCATGTTAGGTTTTGGAAGTGGACAGGATAATCATAGTTCCTGCTCAAAGGAATTCCTATCTAGTTTCGAAAAGTACCATATTTCAGGATATAAATTAAGGCAGTAAAAGTGGTCCGGGGGACCGGAAGTAGGATTAATAATCTGACCTAGTAAAGTAAAGGATGTTTCAAGGAGAAAGTGCCCTTTGGCTTGAGGCAAACACGAGACAATTCATTCCAAACAGAAGGATCATCATGTACAGACTCCCAGAGATTTCAAAGCTTATGAAATATTTAAGGGAACAACCTTGAAATATTGTTCTAAAGTCAAGGTGCTAAAATAGGTGATGTCTAAAGTCTCTTGTTCTTTTTGAGACTGTCAGCTATCCATATATTCAGATTTCCCCATTTCAAATTCAGACTTTACCCCAGATTAAGGAGGTATAAGATTATAGCCCAAGTTTGAATTTCCTTTTACCATTTCTTAAGGTACTGATCACTTAGAACATAAAAGTTTAGATCCTTCATATATTGATAACAGCCTGAGTAGTGATTTTTTTCTATTACTTTCTCCTTTAAAAAAAAAAAAAACCACAACTGACACTCTTATCCTTTTGAAATTTTTGAGATGGAGCTCTCCTTGAAATATTTGACTGGCAATCCAAAACTAGAAAAGTGAACAACTTCCTCAAAGCGTGGCTGTTTCCCTTCATACTCATTTATTCCTCATGTTATATACGTGTGAATTTTGTCCCTTTTTCCTCCTTCTTCTCTTGTCTTTTCTTTCTGCCACACGTTTTAATTAGAGTGGAGCTTCTCCATGAGACGGTTAGAGGCCCTGTCTCCAAGAAGTCCCAGCCTAGTAGACAAAGTAAAACATGACAGACACCAACAAATTTAATGAAATGTGAAAAGGTTTTTTTTTTTTTTTGGCTGTGACCAAGCCAGGAAGCATAACACATTCGGAAGGTGGCAGTCCTGTTGGAGTGCATAAGAGATGGTGCTGTTGGGAAGCTTGAATAAAGAACGTGTCTCACTTGACTCAACTTTCTCCAGAATGAACATCCTTCAGTTTTGGTGGGAAAAGCCAGGTGGGGTTCTAAGACATTCGCTGTGGCTGGTTATCTGAGTATGGCAAGTCTACTCTCTGATCTAAGGAAATATAAAATCAAGAGGGATATTATTTTTTTTGGATGACAGCAGGCATAAGAAGAGACCATGTCCCCTGTATCTCTTCTCTGCAAGTAGCTACAGTGAGTGGGCTGTCTCTCTGCTTCTTGGAAATAGCACGGAAAGGGTTTATTCTCTGCTGCTGAGCTTTAGCTACACTTGTTCTCAGAACTGTAGCAGGGAATATATTTTAAGAGCTGCTTGGTGCATTTTCCTAAGCAGCGCTTTGCATTGTACTATTTTCCTCAAAACATATATCACTGGGCAATAAATAAGTACCATGAGAATCACTGTGTCACTCTTCATTTTTTTATTTTCCAAATGAAGATTTCCACTGTGATCTACTGGAATTCAGATTGTTCTGTGCTTTGTGTTTCTCTTTCTGTCTATCTAGATAATGAATTACAGATTGAAATTCCCATGCTGATCTAAAATGTTGTATTTTTATGTTTGCCGAGGACCTACATTGTGTTGCACATTACTATATACCTCATGCAGAAATATCATACTTTTATCTACTCTTACTGATTGCTGCAAATGTAATTGGAACGTTTCAGGTGATAAATTTTCATAAAAATGACTCAATTGTTCGCCTTTGTGGAATGAACTCTGCTACTAATTATTTAAATGTATTTTCTCACTTATTCCTACAAATAATCATGTTGGTGTTTTGTTCTCGTTCCAGCGATGATGAAGGGACAGCAAATTACGAATTAACCTAGGCCTTAGGTTCTAATTATTAATTACTAATTAACCTAGGCCGTAGATTCTTCAGGTGTTCCAGGAATTAACATTTGAAATCATGATTCTGATTACAAGTCACTCTTCTTCTCTAAGACATGTGGCTCTTTCGAATCTTATTATTTCTTGCGCAGTGGCCTCTGTCAGACACAGCTAAGCCCCAGATCATATGTGTGCGCTGTGTCTCTACATCTTAATGCATGTATCGAGGTCTCACTACTTTTCTTCCATACTGTACTTACTGTCTCCCGCAGTAGGACAGATTGCAGTCCTCTGGGAGCGGGGCACTCAGAGTAAAATGAATCACTCCTTCCTTCTACCGAAGAGTATACCGAGGTCCAGAAGTGGGGAGAAAGGTTCAGGGTTTTAGAGCCAGTTGACCATAAGAGCAGGAACAAATCCACTCACCCTCTGCATTCGCTGATTATTTGGTTTGATCAGACTCATCACCTTCATTGGGAGTTTGGCAGCTGAGCTGTAAGAGTCATCAAGACACAAAGATTTCTGCCGTGGGGGCTTCACAGGCAAACATAACCCTCACGTGTGACATCTCCTCTGTGCTCTGGGTTTCCTCTTCTGGGTAGAAGCCCTCTCTTTGTATGTTGTGGGAGAGCACAGCCACTTAGAGGGTTTACACTCCCTGATAATGTCCGGCGAGATCTCTTTGATTGACGAACGGCTCTTCCTCATGAACATCCCCGCACACGTCTCATTAGCATGTGTTTAATTCTGACTGTGCTCCCCAACATCGCGACATTTGTACATGAGATAATACACTGTCTGAGGGGAGATTATTTTTTCAGTATCTTCCATACTGGAAAGTACTTTGGATTATTAAGTATCTGGGGACTGAGTGATGGAGGGAATAGATGTGAAAGGAAAGGGTAACAAATGCTTCGGTATACACATAAATGCTGTATTTGTGTGTGTGTGTGTGTGCTATATGTATGCATTAATACTAATATGTATCTATAAGCTTAGAAATGATTGTGTAATAAATATGTACATATAAAATACATATATTCATAAAATACAAAACTATATGTGTGTATATTTTACATGTATTCTATAGGTGTGTATGTGTATATTTATACAATTTCAAAAAGCTAAGAAGCAGAGACTGGTGAAGGAATGAAAATACGATCTATTGCCAAGTTTTGTTTGCAATATGTTTAACTGGCAATAAATAAATTAGCAAGTTCCAAATGTAGGGAATAAGTTATTGTCCAGCACAAAAGATGGGTGTTCACACACTCTTCTCCCTGGCATGTGACTCAAACTACATATGTTCAAGACAGAGGCAAACTCATTCCTTCCCCTGTTTTCCCCAGGCTATAGTTGTTTGGAAAGATAACTGGCAGGCTAATGGAGACTCCTGCGATGAGTCGCAAGTCTGTGCTTAATTGAATCTTTGAAGCCAGAAAAGTACAAGGGGTGAACTAATTAAGGGAATTATTTATGTGACTATCAGATGCTACAGCACCGCCTACCTATCCTGTCTGTCTGGAAATGACCGGGGTGGGGGGGTGGGGACCCCGAGGCCGGGTGCGTGTCGAGCCTTTTGGGGTCCATGTGTGCTCAGTTTGTTACAGCAGATACTATGTAACAAGCACTGCCTGGCACTGAATGAAGATTCTCACTGGCGTCCCAGACAATCCTGCATCGTAGCGGTACTTCTTCGGTTGCACTGAGAATTATGACTTCTTTTCCTGCTTTGTAATAAACCAGTGAGTGGAATTCTTATAGTTTAAAGATCCTCTTTTATCTGAAAACATGTTGGATGCATAAATGAATGCAAGTCGACGGTAAAGAAATGCCTAACTTGGAGACTTCTTGGGACAGCCTTTATGTAGTCTTTTGTGGAGTTTTTATTGATTTGATCTTATCTGAGAAGCGACATTGAAGATGAGGAAGGAGAAAAGGCCTAGGGAAGGAAATGAAAAAAAAAATGTCCTATTTGGAGACCAGGAGCTGGAGTGCCGCTTCTTACCGAGCGTGTGTGGTCTCGGCTCCTTCCTCACTGAGCTTAGGTTTTGTTCTGTCTTGTTTCGTACTGTTTTGTTTATGTCTGTAACTTAGGCACGGGGCAGCCCTAACGGTAATGTTCTCCTAGGCGTTAGCGAGGACTGAACAGAAGGCGTCTTTCATCGTGATCTGCAGGGTGCTCCATGCAGCTACACTCTGCTCATCTCTCTCTTTCCCGAAGCCTCACTTACGGTTTTTACTTGAAAAGCCAGACCAGCAATAGCTGGAGAGATTATTGGACTTGGTATTGCTCAGCTCTCTTTCTGCTTCAGTCGCCAAGGACTTTGTGGCTGAGGTGTGCTGTGTCTCTCTCCGTCTTCATTCTTTTTACACTGAGAGAACTGTGGGCTGGGATGACGCCTCAGGTACTTTCCATGCTGGTTCTTGTGCTCTTCTGTCTTTACATCTTCATCATGAAAACCTGTAATTGTTTCCCCCCAAAGGATCCTGAGGAGCAAAAGGTTGGAGCGTTTCTTTCTTCTCAATAAACTAATGGCTGCTTGGCATTAAAATGCAAAACCTAGAACTCAGTGACTTATTGCTGTGTTAAAGTAGTTCTTGCTGTGAACTTATACGGTGGCTCCCTGAGACTGAGAGTTCTGAAAAGAAAATCACAGGTTGGCATTTTATAGACATTGCCAGTACATTTTAAAATATTCACACACATTTTACTGGTTTTAGGAGAACTCATTAGCAAATCCACACACATGTTAATTATACTGATAATGGAACGGGGGCTATCGGACAAAAAAGGAAATCAAAGAAACACGCATTACTAGAAATAGGGTACTTCCTGCCTATAATTGCCAAGGAAGCAGAGTTGAGAGACTCCCAGTTTACCTAAGTTGTGTGCATTTTCCATATCTGATTCTCCCAAACCGTGTATCTACATTTTTTTTTTCTTAGAGGACAAGAAAAAAAAAATCTAGGTCATTTCCTTTACTAGCTGCAAACCTTAGCCAAGTTGCTTTTTATCTCTGTTGACCCATTGACAATAACATTCATTTCTTAGAATTATTATGAAAATAAAAATCTTGATGGGTTTAGAGTATTGAGACCTGTTTCTGGTAAATAATAATAGTTCTTCACATCTTTGCTTTAAGTGTTAGTCCTTTTATCTTGAGTTATTGAGGTAGTTAGTCAGGTTTAGTTCTTCCAGGAACTGAGGGCATGTAGTCAAGTCCCATGGGTAGAGGATTACCACTCAGTCTCATCCTTTTGGTTAACTATCCCGACATCACTTGGGGGAGATGAAAACCAATACATCCTAGTTTGTTTAGTATACATAGTAGGATATTAATGCACATTATAGGTAGAGTCACGGGGTTTTAGTATGAGAAGAGTACTCAGAAATCATCTTGCTAATAGCGTTTTTATTATAGGAAGATGGACTCTGAACACACAGAGAAAAAAAATAGGTTTAAGTACTCATACTGAATCAGCAATATCAGAATAAAAATCCAACCAAAATTAGGAATAAATCCATTAGAATGTTTATGTCCTCTGTTGACTCTCGGATCTCTGTAACATTTCCCATCCCTTCATTTATCTGACTTTTTAAAACTGCTCACTGTCACTTATCTAAGATTTGCTAATCTAAAAGAGAAATTGTACTGAGAAAATAAAGAACTAAAAAAAAAAGTCTTGATAGCCGTCTATGATACAACAGCTTTCCTCTGTCTTGTGTAACCTCCATGATGAATGGACCGATTCACCGTTTCCTATTCATTCTCTTCACCATCGCCCCTTTCTGAGAGACCGAGCGACCCGGTTTGAACTAAACTTGTGAGAATTTAGGAGCTTCAGAGAATTCCATTAATGTGAGGGTCATTTATTCTCCTAGCCATCTCTGTGACAGCTGGAGGTGACCTTCTCCTTTCAAGTAAGGGATCACTTAGGACTTAGGAGCTGTACGATGTACACCCTGTGCTTGTTGTTAGGAATCCTCCAAACAAGGTGGTGGTGCTCCTCACTCTAGGACCCATCCACAAATAAGGAGGTTGCAAGAACACTGGTTATTTTTAAAAGTTCTCATTTTGTAGATGAATGAACTGATGGAGATTAAAATGACTTTCTACCATCTCATGGCTCTCATGGACATGTACTCACTCTTGTTTTGAAGACAACATAGTGTACCTGAGAAACCTTAGCTTCTTTTCTATCTCCTACCTTAACCTTCTTTTCCTTCTAACACTTTTTTTTTTTTTGAGACAGGGTCTCGCTTTGTAGTTCAGGCTGGCCCTGAGCTCACTATGTAGCCTAGGCAAGCCTGAAACTCAGCAATCCTCCTGCCTCTGCCTCCTGAGTGCTGGGATGACAGGCGTGAGCCACCACGCCCGGCTCCTTCTAACACTTTTGCCCTGTACTATGAACTCAGGTGGTTCACCTTAGGAGTTTGTGCTGCCCCTCAGAAAAGAATTCCTTACTTACATCGTAATAGGTACATAGGTTTTTTTTTTTTTTCCTTAGCCCTCAGTGCCTTGACTCAACAGAACATGATCCCCAGCTGTTCATTCAGAAGCACCTTCTTCAGTCATGCTGGCCTCACAACACATCAAATCCCACATTTCAAAAAGCATGCAGCCCTGTGCTTTCTTCACAGTGTTAGTTTCGATGTGATTCCTTTGACGATCTGGAGTTTTCCATTCCATTGTCGTCTCTGCCCCAGCAGAGATAGAGTCATTCTTTATGGCCGAGTAATAAAACCCAAAAAACACATCTTCATCTGCTCTCTGGTTAATGGGTGTTTGGGCTTTTATGTTCAAAGAGTAATGATAACTGGGTAGAGGCAGGGAAAAACAAAGAAGGGAAAGAAAAAATTTGAAGGTAAAAAGGAAAAAATTGGAAACAAAGCTTATGTATACGGGGGTGAGGGTTGAAGGGAGGGCAGGGGAGTGGGAAAAATAAAAGTCAAGATATATCATGTACAGGTACAAATTCTCAATCATGAATGTGATCATAATGTATACCTAAAATGTACCAATAAACTCAATTTACTAAAAACAAAGAAGACAACTTTTCCCAAGAGTTACCTTGAATGCACCATAGGGTGAATTGATTCATTTCCTACTCTTAGCAATGTTGACCAAAACCATTTTCTCAAATGTGCGTCTCAGCACGCGGAACCTTTCTCTCCCGGCTTTACTCTTGAACTTGACTTGAAGATCTTGGGTGGTGGGCAAGCCCTTTCCCCATTTCGTGAAGCCCTTTAGCCAAGGGCGGTCTATATGCTACAAAAAATCCACTTCACTGAGTCCATGTTTGCAGTGATCACACAGCACATATTTCATTTTTTCAGTATGCACTCTTTGGACCTCTTAAGGTAAACATCATTTTGCACAAGTCTCCTTTCCTGACTCTATTTATTGAAAGTCTATTTCCGATGTGGTCATGATCTTGGAAGAATACAGACTAGGGCTGCTTCTGACATAGCTGTTGAGTGGTTTTAACTTATTTTCTACAGTCCAGTAATACAAATGGTCCCCTTACAACTCTTGTTATAAAGATATGGATTCTTCCTCTAAAATGGAGCATGGATAGAGCTTTGGATTTTGAAATAAGCTAAACTAGATTTTTAAAAATGTGAATGTGACCAGTATTTTAGAGAATTAATTAATGTTCACGACTTTCATTGTTTTCTCCATGTAACATGTGGGCAACAGTGTTGATTTAATGCCGTTCTTGAAAGGTGTAGGCAAAATAACTGATTTGGATGTTTTAGTTTTTGTAAGACAGGGTCTCACTCTGTAGTCTAGGATAGGCTCAAACTTGTGGCAATCTTCCTGCCTCAGCCTTTTGAGGGCTGGGATTCCAGACACGTGTCACTTTTATTTTTCTATTGTGGTGTGGATTTATGCTAGGATTTATCAGAATAGCATCTTAGAAAATAGTAGTTCTATATCTGAACTACCTATACAAAAGAAAAGCTGTTCTAGGAATAAGACTTTTTCTCTCTCCACCATGTCTATCATACATTTGTATCTTTTTAGTAGCCACTACTTAAAAGATTCTATCAAAGACTGTGATACTCTTATCAGTAAAAGCATGCCTAAAGTTTTTTAAAAGTACAATTTGTAATTATTGTACTCATATGACCATTTATTATTTTTAAATCAGCATACATGCATAGAGCAATGTACTCTAAAATACTTTGCTATGTAATGTTCTCTGTGCTATACTATACTGCACAAAATTCATCACAGGGAAAAATTGTAAGTCACCCCTGAATTCCTTGTCTGATCTTATACAGAGATCATACTCAGGTGGCTTCTGTTATCTTTTTGTATTGAACTCCTCTTATCTAGAAGACAACTTTCTTCCTTTAACTTTTGTCTTTAGAAAATAATAAATGATTCTTGTTACTTATCTTTTAAGGGCCAGCTGTGGCTATTTTCTTGTCTTGGACCTTTTTACAGAGAAGAGGGAGAATTGCCAAAATGAAGAGAAAGGTTCGTGCTTTTTCTTCATTGTTGTACTTTAAACCAACTGGGGGACAATCTTCCAGCTACTTGTAGAGAGTTTTTTTAATCTTCTCTTGCTGATTAATATGTTTATACCTTATCTTAAGTGGGCTGATGACTTAATCAGATCCCTTCTAGATAACACTACAAGTTAAAATACTAATATCCTCTCCAAAACGTTGGAAAACTATTGTTCCTTTTTGTTACAAATATAGATTAAATAAATGCCATATATAATGACGTTGTTCTCTCTTCCTGAAAAACCTAAGCATTGAAATGCATCTATCCATCTGTCTGTCTACCTTTCTGATTGTCTATCTTGCTTGGAAGGCTTTGAATTACTCAAACACACAACCAGTTCAACCAGAAACCTCCTTGTCATTCTGCGTATCTGGATTATCTTGCCAATAGAGGCACAGGGAGTGTAGTTTTATGATTTCAGATTTTACTAGATCCTTTCATTTACTATTTAAATTTCTTGAATATTTTCATCTTTGCCTGTCCTTCCAAAGTGAAGCTCTCTTGATATTTCTAACTCTAAATTTATTTTTTGTTATTTTGCTTAACCTCACCGTGCTAATTCAGAACTCTTTAGAACCTGTACTCTATCCATCACTTTTCTGCTCAAGCTTTTGTTCATTCACTTATTCATCCATCTCCAGGTTTCAAAAACCAGTACGATGTTTTGGTATTTTTAAAACATTTTTTTATCTTTATTGGTACATTGTATTTACACGTAATAATGTTTTACACATATTATTTTAACTAATTTGGTTCCAACATATTTACTTGGTGTTTTACAGCTGAATACACTTACTCTCCACTAAAGTAAGCAGCTTCATTCTAAAAGAAATTATTTAAGTTACATATTCTTTTTACTCTCATTTCAGTTTCAGAGAATTTTGAAAGCCTAGGACCAAAATGATCTGATTGTTGACTTTGCCCAAACTGTCCTCAGATCCTATGACATCTTTTTTTTTCCATTGGCTTGTAGTTTTTAGTTGTTTACAATCAAATCTTATTCAGTATCAAATACTGAAATACTGACAAGCACAGGATCAGTGGGGATGCACCAATTTCTTTTATTCATAGGGCCCGGTACTATGCACAGGCAGACTACCAAAAAACACGAATTTATTATGATTTTAATAGCATATTGTAAGTGTCAGTCATGTGCTGGATTCTGCAAAGGATCACTATCCCAACAGGTCCATTCCCTGAAAATTTGAAATCTAAAATTAGAAATGAGAACAATGAGGAACAGGCTGTGGGGAGAATAGCTCAGGGAAAAGGGGTAACAGTATGAATGTTAGGATCGTCAAAGCGTTTTTGTCATATTGTGCGATTTAAAAAATCAGTTGCTCGCTTTACCTGATGTCTGTGTCTCTCTGCCGTATTAATATATTCCTTTTCTTCTGAGGATGTGGGTCCTTGACCCAGAAAGAGGGAAACGCTTCAGCAAATGAGAACTTAGGGCACTTGTACCCTCCTTTCCATCATGGGGTGGCCCTTCAAGGTCATTCTTGTAACCCTGGTAGAGCTCAGTGAACGAAAGGACATTTGCCATTTCCATTTTTTTTTCCTCTCTTTGAACTTAGAGGGACACTAAGATCAGAAGAGCTGAATTTAATGTGTTTGTATGTGTATTGGATATGTTTGTGTGAGATAGAAAAAGAAGGAAGGAGGGGGGCAGAGTTGGACGGAAAGGAAGAGGAAAAGGAGAATGAAAGGGAGAAGAGAGATATGAGGTGAATACATAGGCCTAGATATGGGTGGTGTGTTGGAGCCGAAATCTGGGTAAACAGGCAAACCTAAGGGATCAGTGCCACAGCAGGGTGTTGTTGGTTGACACCAATAGCCCTAAACATTTCAACATCCCCGGTCTAAAACCCCAGAATCCACTGGGGGATGCAGAGCCTACCCTTGAGTTCACTGACTTTGTTCCCTGATACCAAGAGCAAATGCTCCATGCTTCTGTTTGATTGATTTACATATCTCTTTGGTTTACAAAGATCTGTCAAGTTTATTTTGCTTCTGTTGTTGTTGTTGTCATCGGGAGAAAGGGTTGAAGACTGAACCTGGGATCTCAAGCGTGTGCTGTACCATAGAGCTATATAAGTCATTACCCTGATGAATTATTCATTGATTCACGTATGATTATCTATGTGCACTGAACACTATTTTAAGTATTGGAAACATGAACATAAACAGCAAAGACATTGCCCTTGTCCTTACGACTTTTACGCTGTAGTGAGGACCTTCTAGCCACATTTTTCTTCTAGTGGGGAAGGTTGCCACAGGGTTAGTAAGAGTGGGAGTTTCAGGAAGGCGAGATGATGAGCACTCTGTTGTGCTAGGTTTTCCAACACCCTCAGTTCAGCTGGGATGGAAGGTAATCAAGGTCGGGCATCCTCAAAGGGGGTGGTGCCAACCAGCACGCTTTTTCTTTAGGAATGGAAATGAAGAAAATGTGGAGTCATCTCTTTTTAAGATTCTCTAGTTTGTGTTTTGATTTAGCTTCCCTAATCCTGTATCACAAACCTGAACTGGAATAACCTACAGGGACCCTCTTTGAAAAGATTATGAGAAAACCATCCCTTAACTCCTTGACCCCACTTTAAAGAGGGAAGAACTTCACAAGCCAGAATTTAGGGCACTGGTACCCTCTTCTCCATCATGGGATGACCCCTCAAGGTCACTTCTGTAACCCTAGGAGAGCTCAGTGAACAAAAGGACATTGGCCATTTCCATTTGTTTTTCTCTTTGAACTTAGAGCAGCAGACATACTAAGGGCAGAAGAGCTGAATTTTAACTTAGAGATTTTTATTCACTGTGGGATTTGAGATCATGCCATTAAGTCTCAGTTGATACAGCTGTGTATTATTATCTCCTTAGTTTCAGTCACAAATTTGTTGAGTCCTCCTGAGATAGTACAGGAGAAGATTGGTTTTAAACAGTACGGGACCATATACACCTTAGAAGTAGGTAAATTTTTATTTTATTACATGATTATGCTCATTCCTGGTATTATATATTTTTGGTATTATATTTTATTGACATACTACATTATACAGATGATAAAAAGGAAGTTACGAGAACAAAGTACATGGGTTTCAATATGTACTCTCCCAAGCCCCAACTGGCTGCCTTAGGTTAAACAACTCACTCTCTCAGCACCCTGCTCTCTTCATTTCTAAAGTGGAGACATGACAGAATCTATGCACAGGTTTGTGGTGTGGAATGAATGTGTTCAAAATTAGAATGCACTTAGAATTATACAGAACACTCAACAGTGGCCACCTTAGCTATAAGGCATATTTCCAAACAGTCTCCACAACATTCTAACATTTTTCTTTTGGACAGTGAAAAGAATTATCCTTTCTCGGTGTCATGAAGGGGAATGAAGTCTGTCCTCTTATCTGCCCTGAGAGGCAACCCAAACCAGACCCATAACATATAACAGCTTAACTGATGAATTGTTAAATTATCACAAATGAATTTGCTATAGAAAAAAATCCACCAATTATTAGAAAGTAACTGCCTTGCACTTGCTGGCCTGTTTTAACTGGCATTGTGACAGAGAAGAGAGGAGAAAAGAATAGCAAAGAAAATTATAGGATAAAACTCATGGACAAAAGTTCCCTCTCCACCCCTGCAGCCTATTGTGGCCAAGCCTGGGGAACTTGCTGTTCCCAGGCTTGGAGTCAGGGACCTGCACTCCAGGCAGGGTGCTGTGTAATGGGGACAAGTCTTCTTTGTGTCCTCAGTAGACAAGGACATGGATGATGTTCTACTAATGAAAATTCAGTTTGCCATTCCAGTGTCAAGGCTAATCATTTATTTCAAGTAGATTTTTAGCCTTCATTAAGTATATTATGTCTAAGAGTGACAGATGGTGTGGATGAATCACAAGTATCATTCCCTGTCTTGAGAGGTCTCTATTTTATAGCAGGAACTTGATGCAAAGTGAAACTCAACAATAGCATGCTCATTCTCATACTTGGCATTGATGTCATTTATTCTTTGAGTGTCTCAGGAGCCCGGTTAGGTAGATACAGCCAGTATCATTACTTTTCAACTGGTTTGCTCTTTGGTTTAGAAAGATTGCCTAATTTAATCAGTAGGATGAGACAGTGAGTGGGTGGTTAGGATGGACCCAGAAGTCATCACAGTAGTCCAAGGAGTTAGCTAGTTGAGGTTAAGGAGGGTGTAAAGGTGCACTGAGTTCCACTTGGAAAGTGACAAAGAGTGTGGACTACATATCATACGTGCTCAACACGATGTTTAAAGTGGATGTGTGGTAGAATCCCAACAGTTAAATTTGGGAGATGCAACAAGTGGACTCTGAACAAGCAAAGGTAAATATTCCGTGATAATCCTTCTAAAATATGGAGATGACTAAGCCTGTCCATGTTCTGTTTGGATGTAACAAATATAAGCATGGCTAACTGTAAGTAACCCTTTCCTATATATCTGGTAACTTTCTCCAAAGTAATTAGAAGTTTTTCCAGATAGAATGGCTTCAAAATTAGAAAGGAAATGCTTGAGTTGCTCAAAAGACATAATAGCCAGGCCAGGTGAGATGGTGCATGGCCCAACCTCACACTGGGAGGCTGAGGAAGGAGGAGTTCAAATTCAAGGCCAGGCTGGTAACCCAGTTTGTGAGACCCCATCTCTGAATAAAAAATAACAGGGGGAGGGGCCTGAGGATGTAGCTTAATGTGAAAGCCTGGGATTGAACCCACAATTACCCTTCTCCTGGAAAAAAGGCAGAGTAATCAAGATAGTGCTATCCCTGAGATACCACCCTTTAACCTACCTGGTTATCTAACTTCAGTCATCAGTCACTTGATTTCACTTCTTCCCTGATTTCAAAATGCCAGGATACTAGAAATGTATCTTAACCATGAAGAGAGACTCACAAGATTAAGCGGCTTAGCTTGAAAAGCTATGAATTAACAAGAAAAGTAAGTACTGCTTCTGAGTTCAACAGCCATGGACTTAGGCTACACGGTGTCTCAGATTTCTCACTGCTTATCTATTCTTTTCATGTCATGCCAAAGATGGTTGAAAGGGCTAAGGGGCTACAGTAAAAAGCACTCTGACCGTGGCCGCCAGGGTGCAAGGGGAAAGTCTCCTCTCGGTCCCACAGGATCCCAAACATCATCAGTCTTTTAATCGAGATCCAAAGAGAGAACATCGATCTCAGAAAGCTGCCAGTGGATGCTCTGTTTTCTTCTTTGACTTGATTTTGTCAGTTCAGAAAGGCACGCAGACTCCAAGTGGCAACTGTTATTTACCTTTTCAACTCTTCCCCCATCAATTTCTTCTCACCTAGGCCTCTGTCTTGGTTGTCTTCTGTACCACAGCACCCTGGATTCTCACAAGCCTGTAAAGAAAAGTCAGCAACACAAACAGATTCGAGAATGCACATCATCTTTAGGGCACAAGACTTGTCACGCTCTGGTAGTACTGTGCCAGATCCTGAGTGTGGTTTTATTTGCCCCTCGTATCATTTACCTTACACACATATGTTGGGCTTTCAAAACTCCGACACCTGGAGAACTTGTTAAGAGTCGGATTCTTAGGTCCTGACTTCTGCTTCACAATTCTAGGAGACCGTCAGGAATCTGCACTGTGAAGAAGGCTCTCAGGTGATCTGCATGCATTTTCTTGAAAAATAATAAACCCTATAATCGCCTCACTCTTCTAGCATTTTCCAGTTCTCAAAATGCTGACACGTGCATATTTAGTTGTGTAAGAATCACCATCCTCGTTTTGAGGATAAGAGACTCCGGGCTTAGCGGTGATGTCCTCAAGCCTCATTACACACCTCCTTCTTGCTCATTTCCGTTTGTATTTCCCCTCAGCTGACCTTTGCTGAGTGGGTGCTGACTTGCAAAAGGCAGGGGGCCCCCAAAGCCTGCCAGTACGATCTGCCACTGTCTTGCTCAAGAGAGAGCCGAGATCTCTGCTAGCCAAGGGAAAGAGTCCTTCTAATCGTCGGCTGTCAACATTTCCCTAATGGACAGTGTGACGGGCCCGTTTTAGGCGATCATTCGCGTGCCATCCGGATACAGAATTGAAAGTAGACTTGTTCTCCCTTCCGGAGCGGAGTGGTGTCTGCGTATCATCTCACCTGCCCTCTGGACTGTTCGGCTCCCAGGGGTGGGGCTGCTGTCCACAGTGAGCAACACCGAGCTGGGCCCGGAGGCGGGCGCTGCTCCGGAACGGGGATGCCCTGGTCTCGGGGCGGGGCACGCGTACACTCTCCGCCTCGCTGAACCCCACCCGCCAGCCTCTGCTTTGCCTTCCTGGCAGCTTCAAGGTCCCAGGTTGTTGAGCTCAGGACCTGTCCTACAGGACAAGGGCTTCAATTCTTCTCATTGCCCAGGGGAATGTCCACTACGCCTGCAGGTTTGTGCTCAGACCTCGGGGACCGGAGGGTCCTCTGGTCCCCTGTCCATTCCACTAGTCTCCGGACTCCATAACTCCCTTGCTCTGAATTAGTATCTTTCCACCAGGTGTCTGTCTCTGCTTGGAAATCATCCATTTAATTCTTTGGCATACTCGCGAGGCCTACAGGAATGTCAGGGAAGACGAGACACTGGGAATATCGCAAGGCAACTTGAAGAGACCCAGTAGCTAAATCTTGCATGAGCCATGCACGAGCTACGATTATCCCTTTCGACTTTCCAAGATCCCTTACGCTGCCTTTGAGCTTGGGTGACACATCAGCTGTCTTCACGAGCATTTCCTAGACCTGTCCAACTGCAAAGAGGATGGTTTTTGACTGCTTTCTCTAGCTCCTGGCACTCCCCTCCCCCACTTTGGTGCAGCCAGCTCACATCTGTCCCTCTTTGGGGGACCAAGCCTGCTCTGTAGCAATCCCGACAGAATCGAGAAAACTGGGCTCTAGGGAGGCAGAAGCAACCTCCATATGAGCTGAAGGTGCAGCCCAACACAAGAGCTCAAAGGCCATTGCTACTTTCTCCAGTGTTTACTTCCTTTCTTCCTAGACAGAGAACGCGACCTGGTTCAGTTTATTAGAGAGAGAGAGCGAGCAGGAGAAGGCAGGGGATGAATGGGAACCGATATGAATGAATTGCCTTCAGCTCACTCCCGACCCCTCCGCTGTGCATGCAGCATCCAGGGTCCTTCTCCGACCAGTGGCTGTTTTTCTCCCGGGGGAGGGACTGGACAGAGCAGACCCGAGCTGCAGTTCCCTCGCTCTGCCTCTGAGAATTTCTCATCCAAACCTCAATCACGTAGGATTGCGTAGAGACGAGAAAAGGGGAGAGACAGAAGACAGAGAGGGGTGAAGGAGGGAGGAAGGAGAAGGGAGGCTGGGAACCCTGGGCGCGAGCGAAGGGAGCAGCACCCCGCGCCTCCCTGCGCTCGGAGCTCGGCCTCCCAGCCGGGGCCCACCCGGGGCTCCGGGGCGCAGCGGAGACTCGCTGCCTCCCGTCCCCGTCGCCCTCCCGTCCCACTCGCCGCCTCTGAGGCTGTCGCGTCCGCCTGGAGTCGCCTGCGGAGCCGGCTAGCGCTCCGGTCCCAGGAGCCGGCGGCGGCGCCCCGGCCCGAGCCGGTGAACGGGACTCGGCTCGGAGCGCCCCCTTCTGGGCCCGGGCGGCGGTGCCTGGGGGCGCCCGGGACGCTGGCGGCTGCCGGAGGCCACCCGCGCAGCAGCAAGTTGGGCGAGTTCGCGGCCGCGGGTGCCGGCCTCCTCCTCGCCCCCGCCCCAGGGCTCCGGTCGTGCGCGCGGCCGCCCGGCCCGGCTCCAGGGGCGGCTTAGGGAGCTCGCCGCGCCCGGGCGCAGGACCATGGTGGGCAGCTCCGGGCCGGAGCCGCAGCCGCCGAGAGCCTGCGTCGCCCGCCGCCAGCCCCCGCCCCACCCGAGCGGACGCGCGGGGCTTCGCAGCGCGCCGGTCACCTCCTTCCTCGGCCAGGATGGGCGGCGCGGGCCCCGGTGATCGGCCTCGCGTCCGCCGGGGGGCCCCGCTCTGACCTGCTGCCGGGAGCTGCGACCGACCGCGCTGCGGGCGCGAGCCTGGGGGGCCCGGGCGGCGCGGCCATGACCTGATCCGAGCCCGCCGGGCGCCCCTGCTTCCTTCCCCCTCCCTGCCTCGCTCCCTCGGAGCCGGCGCGGAGACCGGCTCGGTGCGGCGGCCCGGGGCGGCCCAGGGCGGGGAGCTCCGGCCGGAGGGCAGAGGACACCTTCGGCGGCCTCCGGCTCTGGAGAGGGGCTTATTTAAACCACTGAGTCATTCCAGATTTGGGGTTCCCTGAATAATCACCAGCTGTGGCCGGCTCGTGCCGGGGAGCGAGCGGGAAGCGGGAGGGCGCGCTCCGGGACGGCGGGCTTCTCCCCAGGGCGCCCGGCCCTCGAGGATCCCCCCCCCCCCCCCCCCCCCCCCCCCCCCTCC
>PVIC010000955.1:40080-67115 GCA_004025085.1 Thryonomys swinderianus | reverse complement strand
TTTTCTAAAGGAACGTTTTATTCACTTTTTAGTATTTTCTACCGGGGAACACGCGGCCCGCCTCGGTGAACGGACTCTGCCTCGTGGACGGGCTCTCTGTGCGTGGATGTGTGGCTACACTTTGGACACCTGGCAACGCTTGCGCCCCTCCCACGGGCCGGCTCGTTGTTCGGGACATTCCTTCCCCTCTTCTACTTGGTACCCCGAACGCATCGGGACCAAACGTCCCACTGCCCCCGGGGCTCGGATCGCAGGGGGCGCAAGTTCGGGGTGCGGACGTCCGCCTCGCAGGAGGGCCTGGGACCGCCCCGCCCCGCCGCCAGCGGTCGGGCAAGTTTACATCTGGATTTTCACACGTTGCGCTGCCACTGCCCAGACTCTGACTAACCTTGCGGGCGCCGGTTCCGTGCCGCAGCCTCCTCGGACGCTAGCACCGCCGGCCCGCGCCCGCCCCTTCCCTCGCGGCCGCCGAGGTCCTGCCCTCGCCCCGCGGAGCGCGATCCGAGGGCGCCGCCGTGGAGCCCGGGCCCGGGCCGGCGCCGAGCAGCTATGGCCGCAGCGATCGCCAGCTCGCTGATCCGGCAGAAGCGGCAGGCGAGGGAGTCCAACAGCGACCGGGTGTCGGCCTCCAAGCGCCGCTCCAGCCCCAGCAAAGACGGGCGCTCCCTGTGCGAGAGGCACGTCCTCGGGGTGTTCAGCAAAGTCCGCTTCTGCAGCGGCCGCAAGAGGCCGGTGAGACGGAGACCAGGTCAGTAGCGGCCCGGCCCGTGGGCTCCCCGGCGACGGACGCCCCTCTTCCCTCCCCGAAAGCTCCTGGACCCCCGGCTCGGGGGAGGGAACCCGAGCCTCCTCCGCCCCGGCCCCGCTGGCCCTCCTTCCCAGTGGCCTTTCAGTGACACCCCGTTCGTAGCTCCTCGTCCCGTATGAACCCAGACGCTCTCTGCCTCTGTGGTGCACAGTTTGACTAGCGTGAGGTCACGTGTGTCGGTGCCGGTTTCTCACAGCCTGTAGAATCCCTGGAGGTCAGTAACTACTTCATTCATTTCTTCCTTCATTCTTTCATCTGTCTCATCCATCCATCCATCCATCCATCCATCCATCCATCCATCCATCCATCCATCTTACACTGCCTACCTAGAACCTACAAAGTAGAGCCCTTCTGCCGGTCCTAACAGCACACAACAGACAGTAAACGTCAGATGAACTTAATCTCATTCTCTCACTTACTTGCGTTTTTTTAACTTCCTCCAACAAAGCTCGGTGCTGGTCTTTCCCGAATGCTAATTAATTTGTTACCCCTCCATTTCTCTCAGCCCTCCCATTTCCTGTTGCACATTCTCCTCTTCTCCTCTTCTTTCGAACACCCTGCTTGCCGTCCCATTGGCATCCTCCGCACACTCTCACTTTTGAGTCACTAAGTGAGAGTGAACAAGATACTAAGTGAACAAGATACGTTCCCAGTTTGGCTTCAGAGAGTGTAGAGAAATCTTGAGACTTCTTGGAGAATTGCAGGCCACAGCCTTTGGGAAGCTGACTCTCTTTGGCAGCCCCGTGCTTCAGTGACAGATCTTGGATGTGTCTTTATTTAAAAAGGAGTATTGGATGCCTTGAGCTTCAGTGTGACGGTTTCCACCCCTGGCCAGGCCAGTGTCCCAGCTCGGGAGAGTGAGAACAAAGTGCTAAGATTTGAGCTTCTGCCAAACCATTGATCCTCAAGTGTAGCCGCAGGGTGAATTGCAATATTCGGGTTAGTTTCCCTTCTGGTCAACAACTGAAGGGAAATGCCGCCGGTGGGGGGACTGGTCCGCGGCCAGTCGAGTAGCGTGGGCTAGCCTCTTTGCAAACCTCCCCAGCTTTCTCCGGGGTTCCATGCAGGAAGCACATCGTCCAGCTTCAATAGGGGCTTGGGGTTAGCCGAGTAATTTGCAGTTAAGATTTGTCAAGAAGTTGCCTTCTTTTATTTTCCACTGGACTTCTGTGACGTGTGGCTCGTGACACTCGTGGGCTCATTTGGTTATTGTGTGGTGGCCTCACAACAGTGAATTTCTTAGGGATAAACAAAAATAATTATGGTCCCAGCACAGGGGCTACTGAAGTTTCTGTTATTTTGTGTCCAGTTCATGTAGCCTGTACATTTTTGAAAATGAGGATTTATGCAGAAACTAGAGTTCTGTCTGCATATTAAATAATTCATGTTAGGGGAAAACAAAATCTCTTGTTTTGCTGTGCAAATATCATTCGGAAAGCTTCTTCTAGGGCTTCTGTGGTCTACACGGAACTTCAGGGCTCTGAACACAACGCGACTGTTGAATCTCAGTCCCAGATGTACATGGTTGCATCTGATTGAGTAATTATGTGATATTTATGAGTTGATCCTACTGAGCCTCCTTAGCTAAAAACAAGGTAATGAGTATTATAAGTGAATTCTATTTGTGAATGGATAGGTTTAAACTCACTTGATCTTTGTTCAAGTTGGTCCGCAGATGTGCAAATTGCATGACTTAATTTTGTGTGGAAACGAAAGACTGTGAGTTACATCCTCTGGGCATTTTCTTAGGATCTCATTAGCAAATAGAGATTTTCTAAGTTGGTTGTTTATTCACTGTTTCTTAATCTGCTTCCTTATCCACTTAGTGTTCATTGTAGCAGGGAGGATGCTGGCTGGTGGCTTCCTTTAGCTAAAATGTCATGGTAACCATGTGGCAGAGACCTGAGAGGAAGTATTGAGACGTTCCCTGGGCAAGCACAGCCTGGGCGTATTTGTACACTATGGTCCTGGATTTGTTCTCAACCACAGACTAGGAAAATGTGAGTGTGGGGTGCAGAGAAGTGCTTGGAGAGGATGATAGTGTGCTCTTCTCATTACCAACAAAGGCAAATAATTAAATCTCTTGATTTACTGTTGCCAACCATGATCCACATAGCATGGGATGAGCCTATTTATAGGGAGGTAGCACCTTCGATGTCTCAACTTCATAGAGGATTCTGTAGTGGATTGCGAGTTGCTCAGGACGAGAAAGAAAAATTACGTGAACAAATCTATTTTACAAGCACTTAAATGGTACAGTCACTTAGTATTTAAGCTATTCTCTAAGCCACCAGGCTTTCTAAGTTATATCTTGGAAACTGCAAATTTACTCAGAAATGGTAAAGTGGCGAGAGGGAAGACCTTGCCCTGCTAAGAAAACTCAGGTGGAATATCTGTCACCGGGACACGCCTTCTACTGCACAGATTTTCTAGAAGGGCAGGGTGGAGGCAGTGAGTCTAACCCAAGTACTGTGAGGGCAAAGCTCTGGTTGTGTTTCTGATTTCAGGGTCAGCACACTGTCTCTCAAGCTCTTTTCCTACTTCTTTTCAAGTTTTGATACGGACCAAGGTGAAACTCTGTAGACAAAGTGAAAGCATCCTAAAATTATCCTGGAGATGCAAAATGAAAATGTGCACCTCTTAGGTGCAGAGCTAGCGGGGAGATCAGATGTTGTAGATGTGTCTGTGGAACACAGTGTGATGGTGTGGTTTATGCCACAAAGCCATGACCTTTCTAGGCGAGCAATCCTAGAACCATAGCGAGTATGTGGTTGATTTGAAGTCACGCAGTAGACTGTGGCAAAATTCAATCCAGAACTGATGGTGATGGTGATGATGTTCCTGCCTTCTTCACAACATATTGCTGAAAAAAATGTAGTATGAAGAAGAGGTGGGTTTCCTCTTTCGAAAGATGGAAATAATCGTGGGGTTTTTCTTCTCCTACCATCAGGGGTTGACATAAATATTACCACTATCAATATTATTTTATAATTAGAACAAAGTGTAGTACAGGAAGTAATTTGCACAAGAGAGAAGTGCAGGGTAAGGAAGGCAACCGGAGTTCAGAAACAACCACCTACAACTAGTGTGGGTTATCAAAGTAAATCCAATAACGGAGTCATACAAGAGGCACAGGACTAGTGAGCCCCTTCGGCACTGTGTGGGCTGCAGCTCTTTGGAAAGGGAATGTTGAGGGCTTTGAACTGGCAAGTTGGCTGAGGTCACTGAGCCATGAAAAAGCCGTTAGAACGTGTCTGTCTGTGCACTTTCTCACAAGGAAGGGAGCGTTCCGATGGTCATTATTTGAGTCATTCTTTATGTGTGAAATACCTGTGTGAGCCAGGTTTGCTCGACTATGTGCTTAAACGTTGATGTGATTTAACGTGTTGTACAGAGGCTCTCAGTACATCTATATGAATTGTGTGGATCATTCACTTCTAGAACGTGCTTTCTTTTGAAGAGAAGTGTGTGCAGCAAAGGCTGATTCAAACGGATTTGTATTTTGACTCAGAAGTTACAGTAGGTAATGAGGAGCATTTGTACTGAAGAAGGGAAAGCATTTGTGGACTCTGAATGCCTGGCTGTGCTCCTTGCAGGTCATTCAGGGTCGCTCTCATTTCTCAAACAAGAGCCTCTCTAGAAAGTACAGAATAACTAGATGAGCTTAAATCCATGTGTTTTAAATCATTTTGGTGTTTTTATTAATTCTTCTATGTAATTTCCTTTCTTCCCTTAAGCTAAAATGTTAAACTCAATGAGGGAAAATAAGTCCTCATCAGAAACCACCTGAAACCACCATAAAAATTTCATAGTTTAAGGATTTTGTTTTATATCTATTTTCCTTTAAAGAATGATGGGTATAATTATCTAGGTGATTAAATCAAAGAAGTGGTTGTGATGTCACCAAATTTTACTCCTTTTAATTTTGTCTTATTTTCCTTTATCTTCATTTTTCCTCTTATACAATGGAGCTATTTATAATATTTATAATACTTTGAAATTTTACCTACTTGTTTTGTTACCTGTATAGTACTGAATAGTATATTCATTCAGCATTTTACTATCAATCATATTCTTTCATATGAAAGAAGAAAACACCCTGGAAAGTAGAATCTGCAGAAGAAAAGTGACAGCAGAGGTGAAAGAATCCCCAATCACATGACCTATGGAAAATAAATTGGATTTTTATAAATTGAAATGCTCTGGTCAATATCTGGATCGAGAATAAATTCATATGACAGGTGCTATTTTACATTTATAGCAAGTACTTCATAGTTTTCTTTTTAAATGCATGACTCATGTCTGAAATACAAAAATCAACCTAATTAAATACTTATCTCAATGTGTTTTTAAAAAAAGCTTTTCTTTAAAGAATCCATCCTAGGGTTTAAACTGATTCTATGTATGTGTGTATGCTTTTTCAAAAATCCTATTTTCTCTACAGTAGTGCATTTTCATCAACAAATTATGTTTCCATTGTAATAACACTTAAAATAATAGGCGTTGTGATCTCTTGATTTCTTTCTCCCACCGAGATCTCATCAAGACATACATCAGGATCAGGTCTCTAAATTTTAAATGAAGTTGATATTCCTGTATAGAATTAAAAAAAAAACAATTTGCAGGAAATGAAGCAGGGCTTGTATTTGAAAAGGAAGTAGGAATATTTTGGGGAAAAATCTTTAGAAGTAAAAAGTTTTTTCTCAGAAAGCTGAAATCTTTAAAAGTTACAGAGCATGAGTATAGCCCCACCTTGCTCTTCTTCTCAATGAGAGCTGTGTGTCCGTGGATGTAGTACAGTGTGGATTGGGTTTGGGAAATTCATAGTTCATTTTTTTTTCCTTGCCTATTCCCCGAGGGCCTCATGATGATGTAGGTTTACACTGACTTTAACTTCTAGAATTAGTATATATTTTGTGAGAACTCTCAAAAACAGTCTTGTTAGACAAATGGAGCACACGTATTGCACTACATTTTGGATTTTATCTCATGGCTTGGCTGTGGACTGAGTTTTACTTACCTAAAGGAAGATGCACTGTGTTTAAGGGACTCCCGACTCCAGGTCTGTCTGCTAAGCATCTATAACAGGTGGAAACTTAGATGCAAAATGTCCATCAGTGAACTAGAAATAATAAGAACAATCTGCAGGAAATGAAGCAGGGCTTGTATTTGAAAAAGAAGTAGGAATATTGGCTATCTGACTTTGAGATTTCTTGACTTTCTTCACAACTTTTACCCCCCTTTTTTTTCCCTTTACAGTAATCCTCTGAGGTAGTTAGCCTCATTTTAGAATTGAGAAAAACAACCTTCCAAGTACCAGAGAGACTTGTTTAGGTTCATTTAATCAGAAAGTGACTAAGCTGTCATGTGACCCCAATTCCCACACTACAGATTATTGGTCTTAATCTTCCAGCAATTTAAGTAAGAGGCCCTGAATCCGGATAACTCAATTTAAATTTCAAGGTAGAAAACTATTGTTGGAAGGAGTGTCATGAAGATATCATGATATGTAGAACTTGGTTGTGTGATTTCTTTCCTTTGTGTGAGCCAGAGAACCCAGGGAAGGAGTGAAGTGGAAAAGGTGTGAACATCTTCCCAGAGGGACAGAAGAAGCCCTTGCAGTGATGTTATGTGCCGGGCCCAGGCTCCGGGCTGGGGTAACCCTCCCTGCATGCCAGGAGCTCCAGAAATATCAAGCAGTGCCACTTGGGGGCACCTAAGGGTCCACTGGGAGCCTTGGACCCAGGGAGACATTCTTGACTCTGAACATAAACAGACACTTCAGATTTTTTTTTAAAAGATGTTTTCAAAAATATAGAGATTAATATCAAACTCAGGAGGATCCTATAGGGTTGTGAAGTTTTTTTTTTTTTATAGTTACTAAGAGACATTATAGAGGAGTAATTATGTGCACGTTGGAATGGGACCTGAATTGGATTTCTGGATCCATTATTTGTAAGAGCACTCGGCAAGTTTCTTAATCGCTTTGAGCCCAGTTGCCTGTTTGTAAAATGAAGACTTCTCTCTAGTGTTTGGTCTCTGAGGAAGCATCATTTAGGTTGGACTCTGAAGGCTGAGACACTCAGTCCAAGAAGGATGGAGGGACATTCAAGGTGGAGGACACTGGCCACACAATTTGCCAAGCAGGGAGCTCGGTGCTTCCAGGGGGATGATGTAGACCGGGGCCGTGAGGACCAGGAGAGGAGCACAGGGCCGGGCAGTGAGGGCGCGATGTGGGGCTCCAGAAACTCAAGGGAAAATTCCAGCTTTTCATCTAGGGTCAAAGCAAGTTCCTCAGCGGGAGGCGACATGATGTGGTTTGCAACTTGCACGGAACCCTCTGGCTCTGGGGAGAGGGGGGAGCCAGGGAGCCAGTGTGGAGGCCAAGGAACAGGAAGGGCTGGGCGTGAGTCTGGGCTGGTGGTCCTCACAGTGGGCACAGAGACTGGTCCTCTCCTTGCCGTGGGTCTCCACAATTAGAATTATTTTCATGAGAATACTCCCTGATAACACTACTGATTTGTCTTTTTCCGAAAACCACCTTGTCATAAATGCCCACTAAAGTTGTCCAGACACTACAGTCGATGCACACTTGTGGAGTCATTTTCTTTTCTATTGCTTTTCAATGTGTGCCAAGCTTATCCTTATGTACTTTTAGCTACAATGATGTATATTAAATCAGAAGCAGGTTTGAGAATTCAGGTGTTTTTTTTTAATTAAGCCAGTCATGAGAATTGCAAACATATTGATAAGCTAGATAGTTTGCTAATTTGTTTGAAAATACAGTTGTACTTCATTAAAATGTTCTATTAACATTTACTATGATTTTTACTATTATTTTAAAATAAGTAAATATATAGTTGAAAAGTTTATTCTGATTTTTAAACACAGTAAATATCAGTGTTGGTGGGTACCTATACAAAAAGCTTTTTGGGGCCCTAGATAATTTCAAGAAGTCTGAAACAAATCCCAAGATCAGATGTTTGAGAACCCTTTAATCCCAAATAGTTGGGAGACTCATGCAGGAGGATAGTCAGTTTCCACCCAGCCTTGTGAGACCCTGTCTCAAAATTTAAACATTTTACAGAGGGCTGGAGACGTAGATCATTGGTACAGTATCTGTCTAGCATGGAGGGGGTGGTGGCACTGGGTTCAATCCTCAGTATCAAGAGAAATATAAAGAAAACTCATCCTGTTCCATCAGCCAAGTGCTGCTCCTCGCAAGGACACCCCTGTGAGCAAGTAAGTGTTAGGGAGAGACAGATATTAAAGAAAGGAGGAAACGTTCAGTGTCTGAAGCCTTTTCAAATTGATAGAGCAGTCGACACCTAATAGTCCTGAACATCCATGTCCTGAATGCTCGCCCAAGTGTGGTACTGAGATGGGTTTCATGGGTGAGTTTGGACCAAGTTCATTGGTCTTTGCACAGTCAAGTGATCTACAGACAGGCTTTGTAAAGTTCTCTGCATTCGTCTACCTATTACTAGTCATTTAATTACTGTGTAGTAGTTACCCATCTCCCAGAATCCCTGTTCCAGCCATGCTTACGTCACCCTGGGCGATTCTGATGTGCAGGCGGGGCTGAGAGCCACTGTCTGTCCACATCTTCTTTTTTCACACCTCATGGCCCTTAAACCAAAGAAGTATTTTATTCTTCAATGCTGTTAGGAATACATTATTGGTGCCTCCAAGCTGCATATAATTATTTTCATTATAATTTCTGTCTTAGTCCATTCAGGCTGCTATGACAAAATGCCTTTAAACAGGTAGGTTAAACAACAGGCGTTCATATCTCACAGTTCCAGAAGCTGAGGAGTCTGAGATCAAAGCCCTGGATTCGGAGTCTGGTGAGGTCTGATTCCTGGTTCCTCCGTGGCTCTGTTCTTGTTCTTTCTCTCTGGGGAGTGACTCTTTGTCACCTTCTGCTATCAAAACCTGCTCAGCTCCCCAGGGCCTCGCCTCCCGATACCACCACGTTGAGGATTAGGGTTTCTGTGCAGAAAGGGGAACATCGGCATTCACTGTACAGTATATTCTTTTCCCGTTGTTGCCGGATCTGTGACGCGCTGCCAGCCCAGCTGCTCCTTGTGTGTGTCGGTCTGCTTCCGTGCCTTACCGACGTGTGAGTTATGCTGTGCTCAGCACTGGATTCTAAGTGCCTGTTGTGCTGCCTCTGTGTCTGTAATTCTTTGGTTTTGCCAAATCAATGAGCAAATGACAGAATCCCTCAGTTAGCAAGTCATAGAGGAAGCGCGATCCGTTAGTATCTCTCTCCACCTCTCACGTCATGATACTGAGGTTCTACAGGCTGGAGCCTTCCGGTTTCATCGGGGTAGTTACAATTAGGTTCCTTATTGGAATTTAGGTTGCTTTCTCCTAATCTAGTTTGATTTCTACTCGACCAACATCGGGGATGGACCTCTGCTTGCTGTTTTGTAAAGGAGAAGGCCATCTAAGGAATGTTTAGTTGGGAACCGTTAGCTATGGCTCTCCTCCCCCAGGAGGTGGGAAGCACACATGCATTCCCTGCCTCTCACCCGAACAGCAAGGATGAAACTTCTCTTCCTAGCGTGCTGCTTTGGGTGTTCTTAATTATATGTCGTGGTTTATTTCCTGCTGATGTGCTAACAAAGCCGTCTTTGTCTAAAACATCAGTCTTTATTGTCCCAGTTCCCATCATGGATTAGTAATTATATCCGAAGTGATGCAGTGCTTTCAATTTTTAAAAACTAAGGTCAAAAAGGGGACTGAAGTGAAGTGTGAAAGAGATTCGTGAGAGAAAAACGGTGCACTTATATAAGTTATTGTAAAGAGAAAAAAACAAAACTTTCCAGAAGAGATTTTTTTTTTAATTTTCATTTATGGTTTAAACATTATTTTTTTTTTAATTTTGGAATTCAGAAGATGAATTGGGTCACCTTTACAGAGTTCTCAAATCAGATTATACTACTTCAACCATAAAGAACCAGGGGCAAATTTAACTATGTACTCAACCTAAGGGCCCATATTCAAATAGCCAGTTTAGATACGATGTTGATTCCTCTTTTAGAGGAACAGTTCTAGCCGTGCTATGCATATCATATCTGCTTCCTATATGATGCTATATTCAAGAAAAAATGGCCACCCCAAATCACCTAGAAAGGTAGGAACAGAGGAAACCTCTTCATACCTGAGTAGTTAACAGAAAAAACCCTTACAGAGAAAGATGATTTGAATTTCTAAGGAAACTCAGGTTTATACTGTAAACCTAGTTAAACTGTGGTGCTGTCAAGATTTTTGCTTCAGGGGTTGGGGATTTAGCTCAGTGGTTCCAGCATCTGTCCAGCAAGCCCAATGTCCTGAGTTCGATCCCAGGTAACCACATACCACAATACCAGGCGTGGTAACTCATACCTACCGGCAATCAGTACCACACACCACAGTGCCTGGCGTGGTGGCTCACGCCTGTGATCCCAGCACTTGGGAGGCAGAGGCAGGAGGATTGCTGAGTTGGAGGCTTGCCTGGGCTACATAGTGAACTCAGGGCCAGCCTGAACTACAAAGCGAGACCCTGTCCCCCCTCCAAAAAAAGAAAAAAATATTGCTTTAAAGTAAGGTTGTGGTGGGTTTTCATTCTCAACCACGAGGGAAGGGAGGAAGGATATCTAGATGACAGAAGCTGAGAATGCTTGGAAAGGAGGCACCTTCACAGAGAGTGGGGCATCTGCTGGACTCCTCTTCCTGGGGGCTCTTCCTCTGACGGCTTGGGGAGTTACTCTCCCTTTAGAAAAGCCAAGTGTATTCCTGACCCCCTCTTTGCCTCACCTGTCTTCCTGGCAGCTTTGCTCAGGCAGCCGTGTGATTAGGCTGAGTCCACACTATGTAGCTCTGTTTTCCCAAAATAATGTGTCTTCTACCCCGATCACCTAGTAGGTCATGGCAAAAAGTCATGTAGTAATTTGTTTTGAAATCATTCCTTACCTGGTTTTTCTACAAAATTTTCTCTAACCTGTGTTTTCCGGTTTACCACGTGACATCTTCAGTTCGAATTCTGTTCATCTGTTTTCTGTTGCTATAATGAATCACCCAAGCTTGACTATTTTGTAAAGAAATGAAGTTTAGGTAGCGTACCGTTTTGGAGGTTCGTGAATATAATGGCAGAATCTGCCTGTCCCTGAAGAAGACCGCTTTGGCTGGGTCCCCCAGAGGATGGTATCTTAGCGGAAGCATGTGTGAAAAGGATCACATGATGAAAAAAAAGAGTCACAATGCTCGGCGGGGCCAGTCATGCTGGTTTTCTCAAGTTTCTGGAAGAAACTATCTAGAATTCCATGGACACTGTGTTAATCCCTTCCCAGGGCAGTGCCGCTAATCACTTCTCATCAAGATCCACCTCTTAGGCTGCGGATTTAGCTCAAGTGGCACCATGCCAACCTCGGATGCACAAGGGCCCGAGTTTGATCCCCGGTACTACCAAACAAACAAGCGAATGAACAAAACAAGAGATCCACCTCTTAAAGAACATGCCTCCTCTCACATTTCCCAGCTGGGGACTAGGTCTCCCACACAAAAATCTCTTGGGAACACTCTCAACTCATATCCAAATGCCGGGAGGCCTTGTTCGTGCTAGTGGGCCCAATCACTTTCTTTGGGAGCCTGGGAGCCTGTATCTTCTGGTCATTTCTAGCCTGGTGAAAACAGAGATTCTTTGGTCCTAATTCTTCTTATTTTCCCTGAACTGTTGTTCCATGTGCTGGCTTTTTCATGCCGAACAGCCTTCAGACCGAATGTTAGTGATGGGTATACCTGTATGTTCTGGAGAAAAGTGAGCTTGGTACGCCTGGTTCTGTTATATGGATCCAGGCAAGTGTTGGAATTCTGATTGAAAAATCTTGTCGAAACTGATACTTAGATAAGGAATTCTCCCTCAGGCTCTTATGTACCTGGACCTGGAGGATGAGTTATTTGTAGCATCAGCTTTGAGATGAGAACTTAGTTGGACACATGAGTTAAAGTGCTTGTGCCTTTGAATTTGAAAACAGGAGAGCTCACTCTAGGGGAGGCTGGGTAATCACAGTGGGTTAGATGTCATAAACAAAGACTGAATTCCTCCTCGTTCTGTGCCTCACTGCTACATCATTTCTGCCTCCTTGTTGGATACTGCCCAACAATAACAATAAGATATATCGACCTGTTCTGTGTCTTGAGTAATAGAAATGTCATTAGCTGCTTATATATTGCTGTAGCCAAGTTATAATGCTGGACGCCTATTGAGTATGTGTACGTCGTCACCTGCTTGGGAAATGGATAATGAGAAAGTGCCTGTCCTCTTCCAGCAGGGTCATATATAACTAAAATATGTTGATGCTGGCAAAAATTGTACTTTTGCTCTGTTGTTTTAGATAGTTTCTCCACATTTCAGGAAAATATGAATTCAGTAATTAAACAGGTAGTGATGGTCTGTCGTTTACAGGAGCCCCTGTGGGTTCAAGGCCTGGCCGGGAGCGTGCATTTTTCATACTATGTCACGGCTGGGAACAGGCCGCACAGTCAAGGTACTTTCTCTGTGGCCTCCCGTACACTGCTGTAGGTGACCTTGGCCTTCTTGATGCTCAGACTATCTACTACGTCTGCTCATCGTGGGCCTTCCGGTTTCTAGTGGTTGCGTACTTCCTTCGTGAAGGCTGCCTTCACCCTCCACACCGACTCTTCCCCGGGACACAAGTCCTCGTTTTCCCTCCTGGCTTCAGTCAGTGTGCGGTTTAACTTGTGTCTCTTCTGCCCGAAGCCCTCAGCTCCTCCCAGGCCGAAGGAACTGCGGCCCGCCCCAGGCTTTGTACCTGCGTTGTCTGCGCGTCTGTCTTGTCCTGTAATTACAGTGGAGCGTGTCCATGGGGGTGGAAAGGACTCTGCCACTCCCAAGCGTTCTTCATACCAGGCGGTCAGAAATCTGAACAAAGTTAATCCCACTTGCGTCTCCTGTGCTCACGGTCTCAGCCCAGGTCAGGCTCTGAGGGGATTTCTGCACAAAGGCGAAATTGCTGACAAGACCCTGGTAGTTTTATCTATTAGTAGTTTCTCATTACTTGATGTTAAAAGAGGAAAATCTTATGAATCCATTTTCATTTGATACGTAGTTACCAGATAAATGCTTTGAAGCTCCTGTCTTCCCTTCCTCAGCAGCCCAACTTCTAATTGTCACCCCGGTTTCACTTTATGTACTTTGGTTAATAGCATCACATCCTTCCTATTTATTGACAAAGTGATCCCACATGGAGGGACAGTTTCTACCGTGGTGGTAAAGAAGGAGCTTTGCTTCAGAAGTTGAGAGGAAGTTGGTGGTGTAGCCAATTTGGAGAAAAGCCAGTTAGTATTTTGACTGGCTTTGTTTTCTTAATTTTGGGTTAATGAGGATGAACCCTCGTCATTGATTTCAAGTGTACTCATGCCTGGCCCTACATTTGTGAGACCAAAGAGTCATTTCAGTGTTAAATACCCCTGGGGGAGCATATTTCCTCTCCAGTCACTTTCCTTAGCGAGGTTCTGAGTGGTGGGGGAATTTGATATTGATTAGGCCTAATGAAAAAGCTTTTTCCTGTCAGCTCTTCCTTACCTCCCTGGCTTTCTTCTTTCTGTTTCTCTTCCTCTAAAGCTGTATCGATAGCAGCATTAAGTGAGTCTTCTGTGTATGCTACAATCCTCTGTACTTTTTTCCCCTTGGTTGGTTTAATGCCTTTTATTTTTTAAAAAGGAAGATATGAATGAAAGGCATTTGATTCAGTCTAAAATAGCATGGTGTCGTAGAAGTAACACTGGACCGGAAGGTAGAGTCCTCGTGACCTTGGAGGAAGACCTTTTGTCTTTTGCTTGGGTTCCTCATTTCCAGAACGAAAGGATTGTTATCCCAAATTGTTTATTTATCCCAAATTGTGTATTTCTCATGTTAATATTCATAGATGGATTCCAAGATATCTGAATAACATATATAAGAAGATGACCTGGTACAGTTGATATTAAATAGAATAGCAACAAAAACCAACAGACGTATTTCCCAGGTGTGGAAGTATATTTGTATTTTCACCCTATAATCTCAACAGTGTAGGAGGCTGAGGTGGGAGGATTCCAAGTTTGATCTCAGCATCGACAATTTATCCACTAAGTAAGATCTTGCCTCACAATGAAAAAATAAACAAGGCTGGAGTGCAGTTTAATGGGATGATGCTGTATTCAATTCCCAGCACTAGAAAAACACAAAAAAAAACAAATAGCAAATGCATTTAATTGCTCGCTTCTGTAGGCTTTACATTCATACTCAGGTTTACTAATAAAACTGAATGTAATATGTATTTCTTGTTAAGTTTGTTGAGTTTTTAGACTTGTTGTATAAGTGTAGAACACAGAACTAGAAGGATACAGTAAAGCTTTGGGTCCAGATTGTTTTTCTAATGGAAAATGCAGTTATTTATGTATTAGTATACTCCTGCAAAAAAGATAACAACAACAACAGAAAGACAAGGAAGGAAACATTTAATGGACAGGAAAGGATAGACAGTTAAAACTGGAGATTTATGTTTGAATAAAGTCACATGAAATGTCTTATTTCAACAGCATTGTTTCAAATTAAGCAGTGAAAAATGCTATAAGTACAAGATGACATATGCATTGGAATGCTAGGAAAGAGACAAGCCATGCCTGTTATCGATTGGCTAGACTTCTCAGACCTCAGGGTACATCATGCGGACTTCATTAATTAGCAGAGGAAGAGACTAACATTTACCAGATAGCAGGCCTGACATTCTTCTAGACATAAAGTAAGTTAAATTGTACTTTTGGTGGTAATATTAGAAGATTTAGAAAAGAAAGTCATAATTCAATATTGTCTGATATGATATTTTAGTGTTTCTTTGAGTTTCTTTGACCTGTGTTACTCACATGATGTATTCTTACAGGTGTTATTGGGATTTGAATGTTTTCTCTTTTTTCCATTTCTTTCTCTGTGCGGTATGATTAGCATAGACATAGGACGATTCAGTTTTGTGTGAATCATTCATCATGCTACTTCACTAAAAATAGGCTTAGCCTGGTCCTTGAATTTGAAATATCACACATGTCAAATTCTGTGAGAAGACTCTTTAGAGAAAGAATTTGGAAGGCTCCTATAGGATTCTCTTTCCCAGTGTAGATAGAGCTTGAGAGTAAATGTGGAATTCTATCCAACCACTGGCCAGTTCACTGTTTCCTTACAATATAGTCCTCATTTAGTCATGTCTTGATGTTAGTCCTCGAATGTAACATGGCTGTTAGCCTGTTTCATGCTATTAGACACAGACAAAGATCTTGCTTGACACATAAATGTTACATAAAATGTATTTGTTGAATGAATAATTTTACTAATAACGGTTCAAATAAAACAAGGTAAATACTTCCAGTGGAGAGGCTATTAAAAATACTCTGTATAAACCCAGAAGTAGGGTCATCTTCATATACACTATGATCCTGGGAAAGTTGGATGTTCTTGAGTGAGATCTTTTGCTTAAGCTTTATTCTACACATAGATGGAATTATCAAGACAGGTATACACCATTAATTTTGTAGTCAGAGTTTCAGGGCTATAGAAAAATTTCAGGATCATCAATGTTTTATATTTGAATGCTTCTGAGTCCTTAGTGGGATTCATTTAAGTATATTTTTAATTATTTGCAAGTTTACATAATTTACTTTTAATCTGTTTATTACTGCAGAATAGGTTAAAGGAGAAAGAAAAAAAAAAAACCCAACAGCCATTTTTTTTAAAGGAGGTTGTGGGTTAGTGGAGACCCAGAACACCAAAAATCTCAAATTTAGTCCAGCTTTCTGCATACATAGTTAAACTCAGAAGTTTACCATTTCAGCAGCCAACATGACACATTATCACCTCTGATTATTGAATACTTTTTCCTTTTCTTCAAGGTCCATCCAAAATTTGTCTCTTGGATGCTTGTTAGTTTACTTCTTTAGGGCAAACATAGAAACAGAAAAACAGAAAAATACAGCTTGAAACCTTTTTCCTATGCCCCTGTCTTTTAGATTGCTGCATCTCAAACTTAATATGTGCGTAAACTCCCCGGGGCTTTGTGAATTGTAGATCAGATTTAGGGGGCTGCAGGGCCTTCGAATTCATCCCAGGGTGATACCACGCTGCTGCCTTAACGACCATACCTTGAGTGCTGAAGTGACAACTCCAAGCCACACTTGTGCTACCCCGCTTCACCCTCCCCTCCCCTTCCACGTCTCACCGTCCATTGCCAGTCAGGGTCTCCTGGTTCCCCAGTTCTTCCTCACCCAGCATGACTCCAAGGCTCTCTGAGGCCATCATATGATGTGTGGAAGGATAAAAATCATAGAAGCCAAGAGAGATCCATCTAGTTAATTAACTTTTGATCCTTGGTTTTCTAGTGTGAAATTTATGACACCGATACATAATTGGCTTAACTCTGGGAATACAGTGTTTGAGATGGATGATTTATAGTACCCAAGATTGCATCACCTGTAGAAAGTAGGTTGACCACCTGATTACCTGATGTGTATAAACTCTAATTAATTGATATCGTGGTAGACCATGTTGCTTAGAATACACATTGCAATCCAGACTTGGCTCTGATAAATCCAGAGAGAACCTCAGCCTTGATTAGACTTTCTGTGAAGTTTTCTGGAGATCTCTTTATCCCTCTGCACAATAATATTTGGTTAGCTGTCCTTGCAGCTGCTGTTTATAATGTTCTTTGAGAAAAGAACTTTATACATTCACAGTAGGGATTTTATTATTTTTTAACGTTAGCCAAACTCCCAGGATTTTTGTAAGAGGCTTTGGCCTGCGTCCTCAGTTAAGGCTCCGGTTGGTCTAGACCTCATCTGAATGGATTCTGGCAGTTTTGCAGGTTGAATTCACAGCATGTGAGCTATCTGCTTGAAGGTCTGTGTTTCATTTGAAGAGGTCTAAGCAGACTGTTGCTCCCATTTTCACTGCTGCAGTCAGTGAACTTCTGTGATGGAGCGATAAACATTTTCCTGATTCTCCGAGAGCAGATTCCTTTGTCCTCTTTGTGTCCGTACAAATCCCCGTGGGTCCTTCAGATCCGCTTCCAGGTGAGATTCCCCGCCTTCTCCTTTGTGCACCTACTTACTCGGCTGGCTGCGTTTATCATACCGTGCACCACTTTGTCAAAATTATCTGTTATCATTTTTTTTCATCTAGACTTTGAATTTCTTGACAGGTGGTTCATCTTTGTGAATGTTAATTTTTGCTGAATAATACTCATAATAGAGGGATGTCTTCTTTTCTCTTTTTCTCCTCCCTCTCCACTCTTTCTCCGGGAATAAGCTCACGTTTATTGATTTGATCTGTATTCCCTATATTTAGAACCAAAGATTAGCATCTGAACTCCTTTACTAAATCTAACTACATACCAGATACCTCTGTGTAGCTATTCTACCAGAAACTCAAAGACACCTTGCCTTATTTTGAAGTTATTATTATTATCTTCCACCCAAATCATAATCTACTTTGCATCTCTCAGTGAATGGCACTATTAATGATACCCAGTAAACACTGAGCAAATATTTGTAGATTTTGGACACCAGACATCTTGCCATGTTGGGATCTCACTTATCTTTGAATCATCTGCTCTTTACCCTTATATCTAGTCTCCCACCTCATGGATTTTATTTCAGTGATTTTTTTTCTTTGTTAATTCATCTAGCGCCAACTAAGGACTTTTGCAGAATGATTAATTAATAAGATGATTCAGACACATTAACATCCAAGAGCTATGACTTTTGTACCATACTTTGTTATTTTAAAAATCTTCACTATCATCCTGTAGAGCTGGGTGTCACACCTCAGGCGTGGTGAAGTCTCCCACATGTCTCAGCCTTGCTTTTCTTGACTCTGGTCATGTTTTACACAACGTTTTTTCGTAATGTACCTAATATCATGTTACTCTCCTGTGAAAACTTCTGTATTGTTCCCCAGCTACTTACAAAATGATTTGAGAGTTCGATCCCTGGTACCACACACACACACATACACACACACACACACACACACACACACAGAGGAAACTTTTCAAAAAAATATGATTTTAATGGTCTTCAAATGACTATGGTTCCATGAGATTTCATCCCATCTTATTTATTTTATCTTGTCACTTGACGTACTTTCCATAGCCCCCACTCTTTGCATGTGTCCTATGATTCAGGCCAGGAAGTTGAGAAAATTTTTTTCAGTAGGAAATACATGTGGGTGGTAAGCATGTGAACAAATAAGTGGAAAAAAAAGGGAAACAGTAGCTGTATTCCCACCGGGCAGTGAAACTCTGAAGTACAGACAGAAAAGTCTTCCTCCTCTCCCTCTGTTTAGATACTTCTCTTGTAGCTTGCAATCTAAGAGGCCATCTTGACTATGTGCTAATCGAAGGAATCAACACTTGTGGACATTTGATGTTTTTCCTAAGCTTCTAAGCTGGTGACGATGAGTCAGCCTGCAGGAGAACTGTTTCTTGATATACCTATGTGGCCATATGGCTTTTCTCCGTTTAGATTAAATATTTTTAAATTGAAATGAGAAATTTAGAGTGTGCTATTTAAGTAAAGGAAGTTCTTTTTACTGCCCAGGTACTATGGATGATGAGCTTAATCAGACATAATATTTATTTCCTCATTTGTTCCTTGAGCTGACTTTTGGGTTGTCACTTTGCCTAACTGTAGCTTGTACCTGCCATCTGTGGTTCGTAACCTCTCCTAGAAACTGTGCATCTTCAAAAGGAAATCTTCTGTCCGGTAGCCCACAGGAGAATGCTTAAGTATGTCATATAAAGATCCACAACCAATTTTAAGTACAACTAAAATAAAGTGTAACTGATCAAGTTTTTGGCCTTTGTTTCTTTTATTTTACTACATCAGTTGACTACCAAAGATTAGGACTGCCTACTTTCCTATTTTAGAATCTTGGATGTATTAAAAAAACAAAACGAAACAGAATAGGCTTGGTGAAAAGATAGAATCAAAGTATTTGCAAGTAGCTCGTAGTGTTTCCCTGGAAGAAATGCTCATTCAGACTGTCCAGACTTAAGGGGAAAATTGTGGAATATAGACTCATAGTTGTAGGCTTTTTGAATTTGTCTTCCATTAATTTATTTCATTATAAGATTATCCTTTTTTCTTAGTCACTTTTGCTTTTGTTGGGTGACTACTTTAATACTTTGATATCACAGACATCAGTACCAGGAAATGTGACAAAATTTCTATTCTGGTTCATATTTCTTAAGCTATAAATGAAAGCGTTGGTTTATTTAGTTTTTCTTTTGTATGTGCTTTGTTTTTTAGAAGAATGTCTTTTAAAATATATTTTCAAACTTAAGTGGTTATTTGTAGCATGCCTCATTCTTGTATCATATAACAAGTTGTTTTAAAGTGTGAAATATTGACTTAAAATATAAAGTTATGCTAGCTTTAAAAACAATAGGGCTTTCTAAATTTTAAAATCTTACTTTCTGTATTCTATCTCCAACTCTTGTTTATCACTGTATTAAAATTATTTGAAAATAAGTCATCTGCCTGCCTCGATAGACTGAGGTCTTTTATGACATGATATATTTCTGATTTCTAGTTTGAATCTATACAACATCAAGCAAAACATCTGGCACATCATTCTATTTCAACACAAGAAAACAAAATAAAAATGCATTTTAATCTCTGTAACCTTATACATCAAAATTTCAAAATTAAAGTCCTTATGCTTTCCAATGCATTCATTTTCTTTTTTAAAAATAGTTTATTGATATATTTTAAGTCTACATTATGATCACATTCCTCATTGAGAATTTGTACCTGTGCATGATATATCTTGATTCTTATTTTTTCCCATTCCCCTGACCTTCCTTCAGCACCCCCATTCCTGTATATACATAAGCGTTGTTTCTGCTTTTTCCTTTTTACCATTATTGATTCATTATCTGTGGTTTAGATTCCATTTAATTTATTTTGATTGTCTTTTATTTGCCTTTCTTTTTTCTGGTACTGGGGATTGAATTTGGGACCTTGTGGTTACAAGGCAAGTGCTGGAACCACTGAACGAAATCCCTGGCACTTCTTTGCTTGTTTCTATACACAGGTATTCATAGTTTACAAACTTCCAATTGCCTTAAATAATTAAAAATAGCAGTAATCAAATTTCAAAGTCATAATTCTTCTCCTTTATTACTCTCATAAAAATAATGTCAAATTGGGGCCGGAGATTTAGCTCAGTGGTTCCAGCGCCTACCTCACAAGCGCAAGGTCCTGAGTTCGATCCCGGTAACCACATACAATGCTGGGCGTGGTGACTCACGCCCAGCAGCAATCAACACCGCATACCACAGTGCTGGGCGTGGTGGCTCATGCCTGTCATCCCAGCACTCGGGAGGCAGAGACAGGAGGATTGCTGAGTTCGCGGCGACTTGCCTGGGCACCATAGTGAGCTCAGGGCCAGCCTGAACTACAAAGCAAGACCCTGTCTCAAAAAAAAAAAAAATGCCGAATTTATGAAGATATAAAATAAATTATTTTCAAAACTACAAAAATAATTTAAACTGACTTATTTTTAGGTGGTAGTTTATTAATCAGTCATTTTCCTTTTTCTAATCTAAAAGAGAAGACATCTTGGTGAGATGCACAGTCTGAGTACTTGAAGTTTATAATTCTGAACTTCTGAACATCTCCTACCTGGTCCAACCCTTGTCATGTGTGTCTGTGTCGCCACTCAAGGGCCAACAACAAAGCATGATTCAGTCTCTTCCTCCCAGAGATCATTATAAAACATTAAGCAGCTTCTCCATCAGATGTCCCCACGGGCAGGCATGCCAGGGCAAGGAATGGTTTACTGATGATAATGGGCTCTGGGTATAGTGTGAGGGTTTGCCGTGCATGACACCACATGTGGGAGAAGATCACCCATGACTGTTCCCTGGAACTCCTTCTCCAACACATTGCATAGCCTGCCAGCAATGGGCCATTGTCATATTTATATTGTATTCATACTTTTATTCACAGGAATATTCCTATTAGGGCCAAAGGAATATCAGACAGCTTAGTATCAATCATGTGGAAAATGAGACATGTTTCGTATTAAGGTGTGCAAAGCCAGTCACGCGCCTGGAGCACTGTGCTTGGCAACCTTCCTTTGTGACCCTCTGGCTTTGGATTTTAATGCCAGTGTTTTTCCATCATACAAAGTTGTAGCTCTAAGTTTCCTCTTCTGTAAGTTAGAAACACTTTTTATTTCTACACCTATTCAATTAGTCATTTTGAATTTGTGTTCTGTAGAGAGTTCTCTGTTTTTGCCCATACCTGGCCATGTGTGCAGGTCTTCTCGTCTTATTGTTTTATTAGATGAAATAAAGAAGATGTAAAAATTATATAAATCACCCCACTAAAGATGGCTTCCTTTAACTTTTGTATAAACTTTTTTTGAAAACAATTTTTATTATTGAAGCAATCTTTTAACTTCTGTATTCTTTCTTTTTTATTCCAGTTGCATGATAGAACTTTATATCTACAATAAATTTAAGAAAATGAGAAAAGTAATTTTTGATGAGATTTGAATGCTATTTTGCATCCAAGTCATAAATCAGCTAGAACTTATAACAGATGAAATTTCTGTAGGGAAAATTAAACAATGAAACGAGACTTAGGCATTAATTTCTGCAAAATTTATTTAAATATATTCCCAAGATACACAGTAACCAGCATGGGGTGTGTGTGTGTGTGTGTGTGTGTGTGTGTGTGTGTGTGCATATTCATACTAATGCACTGCCACAAATATGGATGTGTGAGTTAATGAGCTGTCAAGAAGCATATTAAAACCCATGAAAAAATTTATCACATAGTTCTGTATACTTTGTTACCCTGGAACTGTGAAATCAGCTCTGGAGAGATGAAAAGAAGTTGATTTGTATCAAGAACATGTCACTAACTAGGTGTACGCTGTTTATTATTCATTTATTCTTTCCCATATTGAACGCCTACCATGTCCTAGATGGGAGGCAAGCAGGCAGTTGCTGACCTTCCTGAACCCTGATCGCTTTCATGTAATGTAATTGAATGCAAATTCTAATGACTCCTTCGATTCTTAGACAGGACCTTTCTGGACTCTCCTCTGGCCCTCCTCGTGACAATGCCTCCACGGAGCAGAAAGTCTAAGAGACTACAGGGGACTGTTTGCTATGAGTTCCTGCTTTCTTATTCTATACCATATAGTAGGAATCTGGAACCCCGAAGGTCCCTGGCCAATAAGCCCCATCAGACAGAGACATAGGTCAGTTCTTTGTAACCCTATTGGCAAGTTCCCCTGGCAGAGGGACACCTATAGGCCACCAAGTCAACACCACCACCGGAAACAGGGCTGTTTCTTGGATACATGAACATTGTTCCCTCTGGAGCTCAGGGTAATTTTCAAGAAGCAGAGCCAAACAGGATGCATTTAACGGTCCCTTATAAAATTTAAATACTAGATGTAGAGGATGTGGGCTTTCACTGCCCGAGGCTCTATAAACATTAGAGTTTTAAATAATACCTAATTTAAAACAGTTTCATGAAGAGTAGTATAGATACAGGTTAAAAATCTGATTTAAATTTATAAAAATCTGCATATGCTTATGATATATAACATAACAATAAATGCTAACAGCGCGAGCTTGATGGAATGAGTTGCTTGATACTTTACACATGGCTTTGTACCCTGTACTCGGGGCATCGTGGACACTCATTGCTGTGGCCTCAGGGAGATTTGTTTAGACGTGGCAAGCCATTTCCTAACTGTGTCTTTGAATACACTTCTTCCTTGAATTTATCTGTGTATGTATGTATGTATGTATGTATGTACGTATGTATCTACCTGCCTATGGACCTACCACCTATCATCTGTCTGCTGTTCCTCTGTGTAGATGAGGAAATTCTAAAACAGAGAAGCTTTTACCTAAAAGGAGAACAGCAGATTCACAAAATTGGCGAAGTTGTCATGACACCTAGGACATGTCCTTTTACCATTTTGTCGCCCTTGGGAACATGAAAGTAACAGACCTCTAGATTGACCCTGCATAAATGCTGGCCCCAGTCCTGGAGGATGCACTTGGAAGGCCATCTGTGAACGGCACTTGCTCTAGAGCGTGGCAGGGGGCAATCTGTGGTGGATCCGGAAGAGCACCATGCTCAGCAGATAATCCGTGTAGTCTGAGAGGGTAGTTTTTCTCTTTAAGAATCCTCACATATGCATGGGGGAACTCTTGAGCGAGAATTACTTGCTATAAAGAGGAGTCACCACATTTGGGTGCTCCTCAACACTTCATCTGAATAAGCAAATTGACATCTGTTCTAGCCTTCTTTCCTTCTGTTTCAATGAGGATGTTGTTTGCTTCTAGCAGATACCAGTCTCTTGCGTTCTAAATCTTATCCCCTCAACCTCTTTGGGAAGATACATTACCTTTATGCCCCTCTCCTGGATTCTTGCTGTTTTCAGTTCAAAGTGCCTTCATTTTTATATTAAAAAAAAACATCAAACAACCCTCCTACAATTTCTGTGTTTTTATCAGATGGAACAGGGCCTACCTCTATTGCTGATATCTGATCTTTTAATAAATCTTCCATACTTGCTGCTAGCTTTTCTTCACCTTCCACCCACAATATTTATCTCTTTCTCACCTGGCACCACCATTCAACATCAGCAAAACTGCTCTTGACACTATTTACGGTGACTTTCAATTTACTAACTGCAGTGGATTCTTTCCATTGCTCATTACATGGTCTGGAATACTGCTCCAACCCTGCTGGTCTGTCCCCTTTTGTGAAATATTCTGCTTTTCTGATTTTTCTTTAGTCTTCTTAATCTTCTGCTCCATTTTATAGGTTTCCCTGACTCAGTACTGGATCACTATATACTTTCCTGGCATCACTCCTTGAAAATCGACTATTTTTGCCTTTATATCCTCAGTCAAGACCTCTCTTCTAAGTACTACACCTGTATTTTCAGCTGCCTCTTGCCTTAGACTGGAAAGACCCCAAGCCATGTTTGGAGATTTGTGCCCAAATCTGTTTCTCTTCAACTATTCCCCTTCCTGGGTAATGTCACTGGGATCTATCTTGCTTAAATCAGTGACCTTGCAGTTTTCCTTAACACGTACGAGAGGAGGTGTGAACACAGAGAGTCATCTAGGTCAGAGACTCATTTAAAATTGCATTTCCACCCCTTGCTTTATTGTCACGCAAACACACTAACAATGCGGAAGGTACACACAACCACGTGTGGTTCTCCAGCATCTCACCAACGTACGCCCCCTCTGGTGGTGAGCACACCTCAGGGCAGAGGGATCTTCCTTACTCAGGGAAGCCTAAAGTCAGGGTTTGCTTTCAAGGAGTACTACTAGCCAGCAGAGAGAGCGCATCTATGTCATTTGTGGGAGACTAAAATAGAAATAGGATTAGGGGTTTCTCTATTAAAAAGTTTTGCATTTTTTCATGTTTCCATACTTGCCCTTTCTATTTTTGCTGCCCTCCTACGCATTTTCCCCTCTGTCTGCCTACTTAGTTAACTCAGTTAAGACCTCTCTACGTCTTAGATCTCTCTACTCTTTTCTGTCTCTGGCAACAAGACACCTAATCCAGCCATTGTCGTATCTCAGTTGGTCTACTGCTGTTAAGGGCTGTTACTTTCCGACGTGCGTTATCTGTCCATCTTCCTATTGTTCTAGAATTCTCCAAAGAGCCTTTAAATACAGGTGCGAGTATATCATGCTTAACACTTTCCTAGGACTTTTCATTACCCCTCAAATAAAATATGAAATGGAGGCATTTCTTTTTACAGATTAACTTTACAATCCAAGTTTAATACATGCACATTTTGGATGAACCACGTTCATTATTATTTAAAGGAAACTTAAAATATATAATCACGGACTTTAAGTATTGTGTAATTGTTATTTATTTAGAGTCAACCCCTTCTGGCTGATTATTTGCTCCATTTTAGTCAGAACAGAGGAGGAAAACTTTGCTAAACCAGCTGTTTTGTCTGAGTGACATTGGATGTACTTTGTTTCTTCTAGTAACATCTCTTGCTATTTATACGGGAAAGAGGGAAGAAAACCACATTGATAATTAGCAAGGGAAAAAAAAAGCCTGCTAGTTTTGGACAAAATGTAGATAAAGAGCTGATACTTTGAAATGATATTCAGGTTTTTATAGCTATATATTGGAAATTTCACCCCCATGGCATAGTGGGGGCCGATTTGGGAAGCAGGGTGGCTAGTGTCCTCGAAGGTGGGACAGAGTGTCAGTGCTTAGTTGACAGGTAAATCCTACAGAGAGCGTTATCCTTGAGTGCCCTGTCTGTGTGCCTCAGTTGTCTTCTACTGTTTTATTTTCTACCAGGGATCGAACTCTGGCCCTTGTGCATCCGAGGTTGGCGCGGTACCACTTGAGCTAAATCCCCGGCCCCAGATGTCTTCTACTTTTGCACCCAGAGGTTCTGGGTGCGACTTGCTTTGGTACAACTTCATGTGTCATGGTCTATAAGAGTCTGAATAATCTGAACTCATCTTGGGATAGTTTCCAAACTCTTCACCTTTAAATTCCAGTCACACACTTGGAATTTGTTTAAACTCATCATAGTCCTGTCTGTCCTTGAACTTTTGCTTCTGCTCTTGGATGAAACGTTGTTATTTTCTATTTCCTGTGTTTCCTCTACCTACTTCTTCCTTGTTTTTTTTTTTTTTTTTTCAGATTCAACTTCGGTGTTATGTTCTAAGTGACATGATTTTGGACCTCTTTAGATGCAAGAAGAGATAGAATACTTTTTGTATTTATAAGTAATTCATTGTAGATTTATTTCTGAAGGTTCTGCCTCTTCTGTCAGAGAGCCAATTTCATACGGACATTGTCCAGAGCTGTCTTACTCAGTTTTATGCCATGGCACGGTGCCAAGGACAGGTTGCTGGTAGAAAGAGAGATCAGTGTAAACATAAATACAAAGACGGCGTCGGGCTTAGTATGTAATTACTGTCTTGCACCTTCTTTTGATATATACTTTTCAGAGTATATGTGGTCTCCTAGCACCCGTACCGTTTTCTCAGTGTTAACATTATAAGTCAGTTATAGTGCTAATTATAAAATAATTACTACTCTGCAATGCATGGAGTTAGGTACTGTTGGAGAAATACAGCTCTCAAGATTGTAACCATCTAAGGTTATCCTTCCTAATGTGATAGCCACTAGTTAGATGTATATTAAAAAGCCACTAGTTTTAAACATTGGAAATTTTTCCTGAGCTATGGCCCTAGTCTTTTTTATTTTTATTTTGAGACAAGGTCTTGCTAAACTGCCAGTTTTCCCAGCCTGAGCTGAAACTTGTGATCTTACCACAGTCTCCCAGAGTGCTGGGGTTAGAGGGGTACACCACCATGCCTAGCATACATCTGGATTTTGAGCACTTGAAAGTAGCTCAAATTGAGATGCATAGCAATTGTAAAACACACCATGGATTTTGACAGCATACAGAAAATTAGTATAAAAATCCAAAAGTTTATCTGCACTGCACATGTGGGGTATATTATGTTAAATAATATATGTTAAAATGATTTCTCCTGCACATTCTCCCGGGCTAAAGGTAGTCACCAGAAAAGTTGAAATTACCTGCTGGCTTGTGGTGTGCTATTCTCGGTCAGTGCTGACCTCAGTGCACAATGTGAGAGTTTTTCCTCGCTGTTATACCTGGAGGAAGAGGAAAACCATTTTGGAGAAATGAGACAACTGCCAAGATCAATGTTGCTAAAAAGTCTAAGACATTCTATTCTTCTTCTTACTGGACAGCTAAGGACTGATTTCATGATCTCATCATCATATGTAGAATTTGGGGACATGGACAGTATTTTTGAAACAACATTTTTTTTTTAAAGTTTGTACTATTTATTTTCTCTTGTGAATTTCTACTTTGATGGCCATAATGACATGTTCATTGCTAGATTCTAGAATGTGGTTTGGTATGTTTTCACTTAAGCAGAAGAGAGTTGATAAGGTTTCAAGCTTCACAATAGCCTGTGAGTTTTCCTGATGTGAAGAAAGACGTTAAAATCAATGATAAATTCTCTCATCATCAGTTTGAAGTTACAGAGCTATGAATTCCAAGAAGACGCCAGTCCGTTAAGCAAACAGTTGAAATATGCTTTGCCTGGAGCTTTATCTGCAG
>PVIC010000955.1:19706-39980 GCA_004025085.1 Thryonomys swinderianus | reverse complement strand
ATGGTGTACTGGGAAGTAGACACTTTATCATTTTCGCTGCTTTGTTGTAGGTTTCCAAAAGACCCTTTTGTAAAGTGCCCCTCACATTCTTTTTTTTTTTTTTTTTTTGAGACAGGTTCTCATTTTGTAGTTCTAACTGGCCCTGAGCTCACTATGTAGCCCAGGCAAGCCTGGAATCGTCCTGCAATCCTCCTGCCTCTGCTTCCCGAGTGCTGGGATTATAGGCGTGAGCCACCACACCCAGCATTGTGGTATGTGGTATTGATTGCTGGTGAGCATGAGTCACCACGCCCAGCATTGTATGAGGTCACCGGGGATCGAACTCAGGACCTTGCACTTGCGAGGCAGGTGCCAGAACCACTGAGCTAAATCTCTGGCCCACCCCTCACATTCTTATAGTATTTTTTATTATTGTAGATATCAGAGGCATTGTTAAATACTTTATTTTTTAGGTTCATAGCAAAATGGCATGAAAAATGCAGATATTTTCTATATATGTATATCCCGCTCACTAATGGTGCAAATTTGATATTTTTCTAGGTCATCTTCAGAAATGCTTTCATTTCATAGTTTTAAGTAATTACACATACATAAATTCATTACATAGTCCTATGGGAAAGGCAGGTATGAATTACTGAAACCAGCTAACAGGTGCTTCTAGTTTTATAGAGTTGAAGGTGGAGTAAGATTACAAATAAAACAAGAAGGAACCAATAAATATTCTTTTCTTAAACCGGAATGTAAACTTATTCCAGAGAGTGGTTTTATTGTTTTCAAAGAATTGAAGATCCAAATGAGGGCCTCGCATGTATTAGGCAAGCCTTGGGCCACGAACTGTATTCCTGGCCAGAGAGACTATCCTTTTAATCTCTTTCCTAAAATGAAGATAATTAATGTTTGTACCACTGTTTTTAGAAACCTTCAGTTTAAATTTACTAAAATTGTGCTTATTAGTAATCTAAGCTTCAGCTACTTAGAACTGCAAAGAAAGTTATATTCTTCGTGTTCTTTGAAGAACCATTTTAAAAAGTTAAGGAAGAAGCATCCAGTTGAATTTTTTTTTTTTTTTGCTTTTTGAGACAGGGTCTCACTTTGTAGTTCAGGCTGGCCCTGAGCTCACTATGGTGCCCAGGCAAGCCGCTGCGAACTCAGCAATCCTCCTGTCTCTGCCTCCCGAGTGCTGGGATGACAGGCGTGAGCCACCACGTCCGGCATTGTGGTATGCGGTGTTGATTGTTGGTGGGCATGTCTCCACGCCCAGCATTATATGTGGTTACCGGGGATTGAACTCAGGTCCTTGCGCTTGCCATACAGGCGCCCGAACCACTGAGCTCACCCTCCGGCCCTCCAGTTGAATTTTTACACTACATATCAGAAAAGTCATTTTTCCTGCAAAGCCCATCCACTCCTCTTCTGATAAAATATGGAGGGGGAATAAACACAGCTTTTCTACCTGGTGTTTTACAGTCCAACAGGAAAAACATCTGCTTAATATTATTAGTGTCCTTAAAAGTAGAATAAATTATTTGAAATAGTTTCCCTTTAAGATTTACAATTTTAGAATATATAACTAAGGAGCTCTGGTCTCCCACCAAGCTCCTACAACAATGTCTAGCCCTGGGCGTTTCCTAGTCTGGATGTCTAATATTTAGATGGGACTGGACATGTGTGTCTGGGACTTGGTCATTCAATGAATCAGATACATCTGATTTCATTGCTTCTCAAGCCCAGAGATCAAAATGTAGATAGAACACACTGATTTTAACGGGTAATATATATATAGAGAGAAAGAGACTGAGAAGCTCCACTCTGCATGTCTGGAAAAGAAGAGACAGTATTCCGGTCCATCGATAACCAAAGAGACTAACATGTAGAATTTACAAAGTTAACAGAATCCATGTAACAGTTTCCCATTGCGTGGCTTCTTATAAAAGTCATGCCTAAAAGAACTGTAGTAAAATCACATTGTGATAAAGACAAAAGTCTTAAAAGCACCGGAGGAAAAAGACAGCTAACTGTAAATAAAAGTTGGTGGATTCATTGCAGGCATGTTATCAGCAATAACAGTTGCTACAAGACTGTGAGATCATATTTTCAGAATACTGAGACAAAATAAGCACCATTCTGATGGTGCATATCCACAGAGAGAGAGAGGGCTAGGGAGAGGGAGGCAGGGAAAGAGGGAAAGAGAGGGGGGTGGGAAAGAGAATTTTAAAGGCAAACTAAGACATTTTTATCATGGACAGACCTTTCCTATTAGTTCACAAGTGGCATCTTTGAGGAGGGTATAAAGAGTTGAAAGATTTGATGGTGAATGAGAAAAGTGTAAACATGTTAGTAAAATGATTGTGTTAGCCCAAGGTTTAACACAGTTTTTCCAGTACCTACCTTGAAAGTGCAAGGTCCTGAGTTCAATCCCCAGTACCAAAATAAAATAAAATAAAATAAAATAAAATAGGAATAATTGATAAACATCTTATAAGAAGTCATTCACTGGTGGAAAAAATCTAGAGCTAAAATGCTAGATAGTAAGAGGAGTGAATAGATTTTATAATTTTTTTGGTGCTTGCATTATTTGGTAACATCTTGATTGACAAACTTTTATCTAATTTATAAATTTATGTTAACTAGATCAGAGTAACCACTGAAATAACAGAAGTAATGCTTTCAAAATAAAGATTTCAAAAAAAGCTTTAGAAGAAAATAAGGGAAACTAAGTCAATACAACTGAAAGAACACAAAGAGAAGTAAAGAAATGTATAATAATTAGAAAATACAAGCTAAAATGATGAAAATAGACAACTAAGTCAGAAATTATAATAAATAAAAATGTTGAAAGTCACTCATTAAAGGACTGTCAGATTAGATGAAAATTCAAAATGCAACTATTTACTTTTATGTTGAATGAGATGGATCAATGAACATTAGGTGTGATGTGATTTTTTTATGTAAAAATGATAAATATACAGAATTAAACTCCATCTTTTTGTGGAAATGCATAGAAGATGTAAAGGCACACAAACATTGACAGGAGGGCCCCAAATCAGAAATATAACTGATTCTGGTTAGGAAATTAAGGAGATAAGTATAATGTTTTGATTCTGTGAAATGGTTTATAACCCTTGTGAAAAATGCTAGTGCTTATTAATTTGGGCGGTGAACGCATGGCTCTGTACTGGGGCCCATGTGTGGTGGTGATGGTGTCTGTGCTTTGTGTGGTCAGATGGCCCGGGGTCACCACCCTGCTGACAGTGCCACTTAGGAAATATGCCACTTTCAACTTGGGGCAGTGGCTTCACTTTCTTTGGGCCTCAGCTTTCTCATCCTTAAAATAAAAGAAAGATAAGGGTGTTAGAGCTGTTGCAGAGCTGAGTGAGGAAAGAGTATCCCTAGAGACCACTTCCTAGCCCCACGCCTGTGAGGGACACTATTGAGAATTATTGTTGTCTCCATAATTTCTGCATATTTCATGCTAAGATAAGAATTTAACTAGTTGGGCCGGAGGGTTAGCTCAGTGGTTCCAGCACCTGCCTTGCAAGTGCAAGGTCCTGAGTTCGATCCCGGTAGCCACATACAATGCTGGGCGTGGAGACACGCCCACCAACAATCAACACCGCATAGCACAATGCCGGACGGACGTGGTGGCTCACACCTGTAATCCCAGCACTTGGGAGGCAGAGACAGGAGGATTGCTGAGTTTGCGGTGGCTTGCCTGGGCACCATAGTGAGCTCAGGGCCAGCCTGAACTACAAAGCGAGACCCTGTCTCAAAAGCAAAAAAAAAAAGGAAAAAAGAATTTAACTAGTTAATATATAGGTAAAATTATTTAAAAATCTATAAATTATAATCAATATAATTGTCACCAAAATATAAATCAAAATCACTGACCAAACCTCTTTAAGTAGCATATCAAGAAGATTTTAGAGCCTCAATATCATAATTAAAAGAAAAAAGTCCATGAACATCCTGTCTAGTTTGAGTTTCCCTTTATGATAGTAAGGGTGAATGGGTTATGTGTAGGTACGGAAAGGAACTTCTTGTGATTGGGGGAAAAAACAGATTCTAAAATAAAAACCTCTTTTTATAGAACAAAGTACAAAGTTTTGAAACAGCAAATAAAAACCTTGTTTTATTTTTGATCCTGTAAGATACAGATACAATTCACCATATACTTCCAAGTTAATTGCTCTCCTAAATATATGCTCTTTAAAATTGCTTACTGGCTAATTTCAGTGTGTCCCATACAAATGGGAAGTCGGTTATGGCTACTGAAACCTGACTGGCCTCTTCTTCAAGGTCTGGAGGATTTGCTAGCTGTGGAAAGATCAGCTGGTACTGCACTGGATGCCGAGTTACACATTTTGGGGTTGTTCATGAGAGAGACAGGCTTCTGGAAGATGAGTACCCTTCATTAGAATAGATTCCCCTTTGAGGGTATCATGTTGGGTATTTTGGCTAAAACTGGCTCATTTCTCTGTTTCTGGGATGTTGGCAGTCCCGGGGAACCCTCTCTTTATCAGTCACAGTGGCAGCTCCTCGTGCTGCTGTTTCCTGATACACATCAGGAGCGTGCTTGTGCATCCTTGTGTGTCACTTGTCCCTGAGAGCCTTCCAAAGTCTGTCTGAATTACAGCACATCATCCATATTTATGTGCAAGTGTACCATTTACCTGTGATAAATATTTCCAGTTCTATTTTATATGATAAAACATCAGGAAATAAATTAACTGGCTGGGTGTGATATGGCTCACGCCTGTAATCCCAGCACTTGGAAGGCAGAGACAGGAGGATTGCTGAGTTCGAATCTTGCCTAGGCTACATACTGAGCTCAGAGCCAGTCCAAACTACAAAGTGAGACCGTGCCTCAAAAAAAAAAAAAAAAAAAAAAAGAAATTAACTGCATTAGTATAGTGTGTGTATAGTATACTAGCATTGAAAATTTAAATATTTATTGATTTACAGTGGTGAAGGATATAATCAATTAAGAAATACCTGATTTTCAATTCTAATGCAATGATAATAGCTTGTGTGTATGTATTCCTACTGTTTGGTCTCCTGGGTTTCTGGGACCCAAGACATGTAGCCACTGAACTACTCCATTGTCTCATTTCATAGGTGAAGCTTGATGCCCAGATTAAAGAAACTAGTTCAGTAAACAGATATTTATTTGCTTCCTATGTTGTGTTGATAAGCACTATGCTAATGGATGTCCTCTGGTGGATCAGAGAAAGATAGCTTTGCTTTCCTGGATGCTATAGCCTAGAGGAGGAAAGGGACATTAAACAATAAATGAAAATAGATACCTGATTACACAGTGCTGTGGAGGGAAAACATAGTGTGCTTCCAGAGAATAGGAATATGACCAGAGCAAGACTTTTATGAAGCGATGTTTAAGCTGTTGACTTGAATTTCTTACAGAAAACAATCCAGGTGAAGAGAAATGTCTACGGACAGATCGTTTGGCTGGATCCAGGAGAAGGCACATGTGCCTAGAGCTTAGCGAGCCAGGGAGAGATGCATCTGAGATGATGATGAGACGGAAGGCAGGAACCCGATGGCGCAAAGCTCTCCAGGCCATGACAAGGGTTTGATGTTTTATTGTAAATGAATGGGAAGCTATTAAAGGCCATCAGTGGGACAGTGGCATAAACCAATTTATATTTGTGAAATATTACATCAATTGCAGTGTGGTTGGAAGGGACGGACGGTAGGAGAGTCGGGGAGGAGGCTGTTGGCGGAGCCTAGGCAGGAGCTGTTGAGGGCCTGGATGGAGAGGTGGCCCCGAGGGCAGCGAACAGTTGGGATCTGACTTTCAGACGTCTGGATGCTCACGATGCTTGTACCGCATGGCACACGACCACCTTTGCCATAGTTGCCAGGATAGAGGCCTGTGGTCAGTGTATTCGTGGAGCCCCAAAGTGTTCTGTGGGAGATACTGTCATTTGGTCTCACTCCGGTTCACTCTGCAATTTTTTCTTGGTGGATGGCATTAAAAAAAAGGCGATAGAGGATAAAAAAAAAATCACATTTTCTAACAATAGCATTTAGCCTGCAGGTAATTTGGATTTGTGGTGCATGAGGGATTTCCCTGGTCTTGTCACCTGGAGAAACAGATCTGCTCTGAGACACAGGACAGTTTCAGGACAGTTCAACAGTTATGCAGAACCTCTGGTATCAGGGAAACACTACGCCTCTCTTGTCCCAATGAATATGTCCTATTCATTTATTTCTAGTGCCACAACATGTGTCTATGTAAAGGGGCTTCAGATAACACCGGATTTTTCTATGCTGCGTGAAGATGCTCTTATTCTGAAGACTTCCTGTGTGCAGAGAAGTGTCTACACTGCCTCCCCCCTTGTGTATCAGGAGGCCCAAACACTCGTTTCCAATTCTAGTGTTTGCCATTTATTCTTGGCCCTGTGCTTTGTAGATTTTTACACTTCTTGGTAGACTGGTTGCAGGCAAGGAAGGAGAGAGATGCATCATCGTGTTAGACTTTTTTAAAAGACAGTTGGTGGTTAGCAGTGAGGAAGTGTACAAAGCAAAGGAATCTGGCTTCACCCCTGGTTCAGACGTGGACTGAAGACCAATTCTTTTTATTTTTTTTAATTCAATTCTTTATTGGTATAATTTATATACATCTCACAATCACACATAACATTGGGGAATTTGTACCAATATATGACACAGTCAATTCTCATTTTTACCCATATCCCACCCACCCATACCTCCCCACCCCCTATATACATGCTCTTTTATTTTCTTTCAGAATCCTATTTATTCCTTCCCCCTCATTACATTCCCACACCAAATTTCCTTTGGAAATTTCTCATTCTACAAAGACTGTCATACTTTCTAGAGCTCATTTGCATCTATAGACCAATCCTTGACTTCTGTAAAATCCACTTTTCTAATCTTTGTTTTTGAAAGTACTCAGTGATAGTGTTTAAATTTTAATTATTACCATGAGAATGAAGGGACAGAATCCACATACAGTGTCTGGAACGTGATAAGTGCTTGGCATTCATTAGCTTTGAATGAAACCCAGGGAAAATTGCTAGTTCTGTTAACCATGGGCCTTTCTATCCATGTTAATTCTGTCCAAAAGTTATATTTACCATAGAAGCATAGCTGCTTCTTAGTCATCTTAAACACAATACTGTGCATCCTCAATTCCTTAGGACAGACTCCAGAAGTAGATCCTGGTCATGTAAGCAATTTCACAAGAAGCCAAGTATTGCTGTGCATGAAAAAAATAAAATCGCCTTCTGGATAACATGATGCCAGTTTGGGACAAAGCCAAGGTACCTTGGAGAGGTTTGCAAAATAGATTTCTTTTAAGCGACACCAAACAGAAAAATCACGGTGCACAGAAAAGAGTTTGACTCCAAGGAATTAAAGAGACACGCCTTCCATACGTGTCTTTCTCCTCCTCGGGGTCTGACTCTTTCATCAGGAAAGTGAACCTTGAATTAGATCTTCCCGAATTAATTTTCAAGCTCAAACATTCTTGTGATTCTAGGATTACCTTTAGGTTTGAATGATTTTGTGGTCTGCATTTCACGGAATCTCGCACTCCGTCGGGGGCCCCCTGCAGTCATGCTGCTTTCAGGTCTGTCGTGGAGATAGTATGGAAAAGACCAAGATGTTAGCAGCTTGGGGACGCTGGGAGTGCTCCCCTCCCCCTCCCCCTTCGGAGACATTCCTCTTCAACACAGCTCCTTCAGGAGCCTGGGGAGGAGTTTGGACTTGCGGAGGGGGAGTTGTGCATCTTTGAGCAGCTAAGAGGAAACTTCACCTCTGCCATCCTTGAAGTGCCTGAAATAGTCACAGCTCAGGCTGGGCAAGGCCGGGCCTGGGGGCCACCCTGGCCTCCATCGTCCTTGTCACTGCCTCCCCAGTGTGGCTCCTTTGACCACTTTTTCTCACGCAGGCTTCTCTGCTGGTCTCCAGTTACTTCCTCTGAAATGTCTTCATCATTTCACCCCCAGGCTTTAAAATTATTTACAGACAAAGATGGATCATTTTTTTTTTAAAGTTTACAGGACCCTGAAGTGTTCTGGACCCTGTGTCTTCCCTTCGTCCCCTCCACCCCCCCTCCACTGTCCTTTCTGTCTCACCCACCTGCCCCCTGCTCTCCGAGCACCTTCTGTTTCCATTGCTCCCGCGGGTGCTGCTCAAAATCCAAATCCTCCTGCCTGTTCCAGGGTGGGTCTAAAATGACACCTTGTCTTGAAAGCATTTCTTGACTACATCTGGCCTCGGAAAGCGCCATCCTAGGTAAAATTAGCACCCCTGCTCCGACTACATGGCAATTTGATTGTTCCTCTCTGACGGCACTTTTCATGTTCGCTGCTGTAATGATCAGTTGTGTGTGTATCTCCCTGACGAGGCCGTGGGTGCCTGCAAGGCAGAAATTACATCTTACTCATCTCCGTACCCGGCACCTACTGCATGTCGGAAGTCAATAAATGGTGTTTGAGTTATTTTAAATTTTCATGAGCACATTACAGGCAAGGATCTGGGAGGAAGGGGACTCGTGTTAGAAGGAATAGAATTGGCTCGGTACAAAAAAATCCCATCGCTATTGGCATCTTGTGTTTCAGCTCAGCGCTCCTGCTTCGGTTCTGCCTCCCCTGCTCTCTGCTCTGGCGGAGAGGAGACTCAGAAGCATGCCTTCTCTTTCTGTTTAGCTTTGCGGCCGCCTGAAGGTCGAGGGCTGCCTGTCTCAAGGTCACTTGATTTCTGTTGAAGTGGGAGGCGACTCGGTGCTGTGGAGACCGTGCCGTTTGTGGAGGTCTCTGCAGTGCGTGTCAGACTGTGCTCGGTACGGAGCGCGCAATGGAAGGAAAGGCACTGCAGGCCAGAGGCATTGTGTGGAAAGGCTTTAAACAGCTCTGTCCTGCAAGAATGAAGCTCCTCGGAAAGTCACGGTGACAATGGAAAATGCTAGACGCAAATTATTTCTTTCTCTCCTTTCCAAGTTCTCCCTGCCCGCCCCGTGCCTGGCACTGTGTCAGCTGCTGGGATAGAGTGATGAATGGGTCGAGGACCCTGCTCTTGAGAAGCCCGTAGCTCGGCTGCGGGCGCAGATGTGTAAGCAAGCAGGTGGAATGGAGCGTAGTGAGTCTTCTCCTAAGTGGGCACGAGGGAGTCTGCAGACAGAGTGATTAATTTTCCTGCAGGGTGTCAGGGAAAACCCCGTGGAGGAAGGCCGAGCGCGGAAGACTGAGGAGCAGTCTGCGCCAGGGTGAAGAAGGCAGATGTTGTACATTTTGGGCAGAAGACACTCGAGAGGCCAGAATTGTGACGCTAAGGCAATGGTGCATTTTCTAAAAGACCTGCTAGCAAATACTTTAAGCTTTGCGGTGCAGACACGAGCGGGCGTGCCTGTGTCTGGATGGAATTTTGTTACCAAAGTTGGTAGCCACGGGGCTGTAGGTCATGGACTCCCTGCTTAGAGAAAGGAAGGATCTCCAGAAAGCCTTGGAACTAATCAGACTTTTCAAGTGTTAGGAGTAGCGTGCACTGACTGTTTTTGTGTCTCCACACTCTCTCTTTAGAGCTCCTCAATGGCTTCCTCTGGCTCTTCACTCATGTGGTTCTAAGTGCTGTCCCTGCAGTACCTTCCTTCCCTGTGTGCAGTGGTGTCTTTTTATTGCTCTTTCCTGCTGGACTGCAAGCTTTCATTTCTACTAGATTCAGCGGTCAGCTGAAACTCTAGTGCTCTGTATTTCCTGCTCCATCACCATGTTCCGTGATGTCAAGAGATTGTTTCAGATTGGTCACAGAGGGAATATTTCATCCTTGAAAACAGTCCTAGAAAAGCAGGTGTGGGGTTTCTTTTCCTTTCCCTGAATGTAGTGCTGGTTTACTCGCACTCAATCAGAAGATGTTATGATCTAGAAAAATTACCCTGTAGAGTGTAGTGCTTAATTCATAGTTGGCTTGCGAAGAAAATGTGCCATTATTATGGGATGATTGAGAAGATACATGTGTGGTTACAGATTCCAAGCCCTGTTGGAATGACTAGCACTTTGGGACATTGTGGGCTCGGATAGGTAACTGCGGATTTCCTGCATCCGCTTACTGACTAATGGGGGGACCTTGTCCTCCAGAGAGGGAGCCCCTGTCATAGGCACCAAGCAGATCCTCCCAGGCCATGGTGACACATCTCCAGCCTTCCGCTCTTAGCTGTGCAAGGTGCCCCGTTAGGTCTGTTCACTGAAGACGACTGAGTGAATCCAGGTCCCTAGCCTCCGGCTGGCTTCTCTTTTACTAAAAAGAGCTTGTATTTTTAATGAGTCCCTATAGCCCAATGTGACTGTAATTTATGCAGTATACCCAAAAGGCAAGAGAAGTTCTTTTCTTTTGCATATGTCCTAGTGTACTCTGTTTCTAGTTCACCTGGGATTTCGGTTTATGGTATGTAAATGCATTCTCTTTTATACCCTTTAGCTGTAATTGGTGAGAAATATATTTTCTTGTGTATAATTACCACCTCAAAGAGTCTAATTTTGAAATTACAGTAGCAAAAGGTCCCAGAAATACTTGATAAGTCACATTTAACAGGCTCTTCAATCTCAATTCCTTTAAGTGGAGAGTATAAACCTTAATAGAGAAGGCTCATTTGTATCTTCTAGAGACGGTTGGAAAAAACTGTCTACATACTCTGTAATCATGATTACCATTTCCAGAGAACTTTGCATTTTCAGACTGCCTGATAAATAGCCGTTTCCATCTCCTGCCCAACATGCAGTCTGAGCGAATGAAAAAGTGAACTTGTATTTAGAGGGCTGTTTTTATCCCAGAGCTTTCTGTGCCATCAGGACTCAAGACCTCAGAAAGGTTCTTGAATCATCTCTCAGCCTTTGGAGACATCCATGTCTTTTACAGCGCTCTGGCCTGATCCTCCCTGGTCACTGCAACCTATTCTGTCTTTGGAGACATTTACAGCAAGTTCTTTTGCATCTGCTCCCTTGTAAGTTTCACTCACTGGTCTTGGTTCTGTCCCCTGGAGCCACAGGGCAAATAGGCTTCTTTTGCTTGTCCACTGTTTGGAAGGTGGAGACGGCTCTCCCATCTCCTTGAGTCCTCCTTTCTCTGGGCTGCTTCTCAACTGTTCATGGAGCTGTTCGTCATACGACAGCCTGTTGTCCTCTCTTCGTTTGACTCTCTTGCCTCTGGGCCTGTTCCGGTTTGCCAGTGTCTTTCTCAAAGTGACCGCACACTGCTATGCGGCGGGGACCCTCGTCTTCAGCTGTCTCCCCACGTGTAGCTCTGAGCGGTGGCTCAGTGATGTAGCTGTTGAGATGCAAGTTGTCTCACCGGGAAGACGAGAAGAGAGCACCTCACACGTGCAGCTGCTGTGAGCTGGAAACAAGGGCTCGGCAGAATCATCAGCAGAGAGCCTGGGACAAAGGCTTCCGTGGTTCACAATGCGGATGTTGTTATGAAAATAGGAGCTGCTGATGGCCTGCTGTTGGCCTCTCTGAATCTGCACCACTGTTGTAATAGTTTTTATTTTACATTAGAGTTTGCACAAAGGAATTTGCTCTAAGTTTGGTCTTACATGTTGAATAAACTGGCTCTAGATAAATAATATCCAGTTTTAGTTTCAAAGATTACATACACGTCCATTTCTTGAATATTTCCCAGGTCTTTTAGGCACAATTTAATTTTTTTTTTTTTTTTTGAGACAGGGTCTCGCTTTGTAGTTCAGGCTGGCCCTGAGCTCACTATGTAGCCCAGGCAAGCCGCCGCGAACTCAGCAATCCTCCTGCCTCTGCCTCCCGAGTGCTGGGATGACAGGCGTGAGCCACCACACCTGGCACTGTGGTATGCGGCGTTGATTGCTGTTGGGCGTGAGTCTCCACGCCCAGCGTTGTATGTGGTTACCGGGGATCGAACTCAGGACCTTGCGCTTGCGAGGCAGGCGCCCGAACCACTGAGCTAACCCTCCGGCCCACAATTCAATTTATTTATCATCCCCATATTCAGGAACGGGTGCCCAGGCAGGCCTCCTTCTCCTTTTGGCCCCCTTTCTCTGCTTTTCAATCCCCAGCTCCCCGGCTCACATAGCCCAGAGATTATGTCTTGCTTGCTCATTGGAAGGTAAACGATGTTGTCTATTCCGTGTATAGAAAGTCAGTCCAGACTCCTGTGTCATCCGGGTGACCTTGGACAACATGCTTTTGCTCTGAGCCCGAGTTTGTTTGTTGATAGGTGGGCTTTTATCTTTGGAGCCGCTGAAGGAAATTTCAAGATTTTTCCATTTCTACATTCGTCTTACTTTTGGGAACCCGGTCTGTGTTGAGATGCAGGGTCAGGCCCCCGGCTCTGCTGCCTCTTCTGAGTCTTTCCTTTCCCAGATGGTGGCTCTGGGCCCTGCAGGAGGCTCTACTTAACTCCCGGAGGTGTCTGCTTTTCCGAGAGCTCTGGTTTCAAGTTGAACTTTCCATGTTTTTGTTTTGCTCTTACCAGCGAAGTGTTTCTTTGCCTTCTCTGCTTCCCCTGCCCACTCGACACCTTTCCCTTTGCACATTTTCTTCCCATTCCGCGTTACCTACCATACCTCCTTCAGGAACTTTGAAACTGTTATCTCACCCTGAAAAGAGACAATGGTGAACCTGAAGCCATTCAATGTTATGAAGGCTAAAATCTGTATTCTTCTGGTTCAATTGCTGCTCCTAACAACATCTTTTACGATGATTTTTAATTCACAGTGTTCATAAGTCATATGTGCGTAAGTCTCAGTTTCTCATATTAATGCCTTACATTATTATGATACCTCTGTCACAATGAAGAGGTGATATTGATACATTATAATTACCCGAAGACACCACTTTCACCCAGCATTTCTGGATGTATGCCTAAATGATCTTTTTCAGCCCTGAGAATCTACCCAGGACACTGCACTTACCTGACACATCTCTTTAGATTCCTCTTGCCCGTGACATTTTGTCAGTTTCTTCTTATCTGATGAATTTAACAGTTTTTAGGAAGACTAGCTAATTGCTCTGTATATCTTTCAGTTGGGATTTATCTGATGTTTTCCTCCAGATTGGATACAGGTTATAGCTTTTTGAGAAAGATCACAGAGGTAAAGCGCCATGCCCATCCCGTCCCATCACGCGTGATTCCATCCGCAGGGCTGGTCACTGTCCACCCGTGTTCACCTTGATCCGCTGGCTCGGGACATGGTTTCTTCCTATTAGATTTCCCCACGGTCATGTTGCTCTCTCCCTCCATTTCCACATCTCGTGTTTTGGAGGAAGCCACTGTGCAGAAGCAATGCAAGCTCATTTCATAGTCACCTCTCTAGTCCCAGAGGGTAGTTTTGATGACCGTTGTCGTCCCTTCACCCATTATTCAGGGACCGACCCAGTGTTCTTCTGTTCTGCTGCTCTGGTGCCCCGGAGGGCTTTGCCATCTTAATCCAGTCAGCATTAAGGAATGGAAAGTGTGGAGGAGAATGTTTTGCTTTGAAAAGCCTTGGCCTGAAAATGGCATACTTCACTGCCTCTTCCTTTCCATATGACACGCCTTCATCTGCCAAACCTAATTGCAAGGGAGGCTAGGACATATGGTCTAGCTGGGTGCCCAGGAAAAACAGGAAATGGATTTGAGAAAAAGCTCTCAGTATTCGCTTTTTTTTTTTTTTTTTTTGTGGTACCAGGGATTGAACTCGGGCCCTTGTGCATCCAGGTTAGGTGCGGTACCACTTGAGCTAAATCCCCAGCTCGCTTCGTTTCTTAAGAACACAAAAGGTAACAGGCCCAGGGTTGAACCCAGGGTCTCACACTTGATTGACAAGCACTCCATCACTGAGCTATTTCCTTAGTCCTTTTTACTTTTATTTTATTTGTGTGTGTGTGAGACAGGGTCTCGCTTTGTAGTTGAGGCTGGCCCTGAGCTCACTATGTAGCCCATGCAAGCCTCGAACTCAGTAATCCTTCTGTCTCTGCCTCCCGAGTGCTGGGATGACAGGCCTGAGCCACCACGCCTGGCATTTGTGGTATGTGGTGTTGATGGCTGGTGGGTGTGAGCCACCACGCCCAGTATTGTTGTATGTGGTTATTTGGGATCAAACTAGGGACCTTGTGCTTGGTAGAACGCCAGAAACGCTGAGCCAAATCTGTGGCCCTTTATTTTTATTTTGAGATAGGTTCTTAGTAGGTTACCCTAACTGGCTTGAAACTTGTGATCCTTCTGCCTTGGCCCCCAAGTATCTGGGATTATAGGCATGTGCCACCATGCTCGGTCAGCATCTTTATACTATAGCACAACATGTTTTTGCCTACTATAAAGACAGTCTCACTTTCATTAACCAGCTTCCATGGAGGTGTTAGTCTTGATTTGAGCGAGGGCTTTATGGTAGGAGTATAGTCCTGAGCATTCGGGGGGGGGGGTGTCCTAGGTTCTGAAAGCTTGTTTTTTTTATTGGTGCATTATATATACACATCCCAAATACACTCCACATTGAGAATTTGGACCAGTATATGACACAATCTAATTCTTATTTTTTCCCCTTCCCCTACCCACCCTACCACCACTCCCACCCCTATATGCATAAGCTTTGTTTTCCCCTTTTTTTACCAGCAATTTTTTTCTTTCCTCATTATTTACCCCTAAACCCCATTTCCCTTTGAATATTTACTATTTCACAATATCAGTCATACATTCTAGAACACATTTATAACTTCAGTTTCTCATACCAGAGAAAAGACATGATATTTACACATCTGTGACCTATTTATTTCACCTATGAGTATTACTCTGGATGGTGGTTGAGTGGCCAACTATGAAACTTCAGTAGCAGGATACCACTTTCATAGATGATGGCATCATTAGGTGGCACACTCAGCGCTCGCGGTGTCATGGCTCTGAGCGGTGGGGGTTGGTACAGAAGCCTGGTGCTCATTATCCCCGGCAGGAGTTACCAGCCTGAACCCACAGGATCCCAGCAGGCGGACACTTTCACCATGGAGAAAGAAGTGCTTAATTACAGGCACAGAAGAGGTGCATGAGGAAAACAAACACTCATTTGGGGCTTTAATGACTAAAGTTGTCCTGCATCTCAATACCAGTGAAAACTAGGTGACTTCTTAAAGTGACCTGGCTCTTGCAAGAAGGAAAACAAGGATGAAGAAATGCTTATCTTTTCCTTCTTCCTACTCTTTCTCCACTTTCTACTCTCAGCCAGCTGAGAGTAGAAAGTTTACTTCAGCAGCTTTACCAGCTTGGTCTATGTTTAACAACAGAAATCAGGAGACGTAGACTGTTCTCAGTGATGTCTTTCCCTCGATTACATTGTTTCCTGGAGTGTCATAGTCTATACCTCAGAATTCAGTGAAGATTTATACTTTACAGTTACTTCTGGTTCATTGGTGGCGAACCTGTGGCACGTGTGTTACAGCGGGCTGTAATCCCTGAAGGGGTCTAAAAGGTTTGCCATCCCTGTTTTCATTCATACCATAATTTTGTTATTGAAGTTCATAGTAATTAAAATTTGGGCTGGAATTGTATTTTCTCATTACACAGATACAAAAACAGAGATTCACATATTAAATGATATGCTCAGGACCAAAAGGCAATTAGGGCTCAATCCTGGGTCTTCTGACTCCAAAGCTAGAAGATGGTATGTCACAGGAGGGGTTCACTGCCAGCCAGGTAGCTTGGTGGCAGAGTTACCCAGAGAACTGCTTGTGGTGAGTTTAGCTCGCGATGTGTCTGTCTGATTCAGTGGGATGGACATTGTCTATGAAGGTGGAGACAAAAATGTTAGTCAAATTTGGCAGCCCTCTGGACAGAGTATTCTAATGCCCTCAGAGTGAATGGACTCATCAAGGTCACTTAGTCTTTCAGAATTCACTGAGAAGAAAACAGATCTGTAAGTTAGACTGAGTTTATTTAACTCATAAAGGTAGCAGTCAGAATGATGAATTTCCAGTTCATGTCTTTTTCCATGATCTCCCTCCTCATGCACAATTTTCTTGGCATCTTTTGCTTCTTAGACTGCTTTGAAGAAGTCATGTTGATGTTGCCCTGCCCTGTCCTGCTATGCTCAAATATTTGGCATCAAATCATATATGCAAAAAACCAGATGTTACAGGGTTAGGAAACATTTCTACACATCCAGTCCTGAACTGGAATTCATGTTAGGTCTCAACATTAATGGATACATTTAATATAATGCGTAGTACCTAGTGTTTTGCTTGGTCAGAGAGTGAGAGAGAGGGAGGGAGGGAGAGAAAGAAAGAGAGAGAGAGAAAGAGGGAGGGAGGGGAAGGAAGGGAGAGATTCTTAATTGAATAAATGAGCAAAAGACAAAGTGGAGCAGCAGGCATTCAGTGACTGTCCTACCAAGCACACTCTGTTGCTACTTCAGCAATCATGATTTTCATCTTTGCCTCAATTCTTTTGTCCCAAAGTAGCATTTTTCTCCTTCTTATATTATAATGTGGTTAGAGCTGTAAATGCACTACAGTAATTTTCTTCCAATGCTAGAGACAAAAAGATGGTGATGCCGTGGAAACTAGACTGTTACTAGTAGCCAGCACCACTATGAGAAAGCTTTAAAGGTTATATTAGCTGATGTACAAAAATCCAGATATGTTGAACAAAAGCCAATCTGAAGTTTCTCTCTGTAGTGGTCTTAAGTATGAGGACTGTTTCCAGTTTGAAATACTTTAGAAATTGACTTAATTTAGTAGTTGAGCAATGACTTCCGCAGTCATGGGGTTCTTCCCTGACAAAGTATTTAGTAAAGAAGAAATCTGCATTTCTATATAATTTCTGGGGATGTCTTGTGGCCCTGAGTGTTTTCTGTTTTCCAAGTTATTCCTTCTGGTTGAACTTGATCAAAACTTCAAAATCCAGGAGTTTTTTCTTTTTTCTTTTTTTAATTGAGACAGGGTCTCTCGCTTTATAGTTCAGGCTGGCCCTGAGCTCACTATGTAGCCCAGAAAAGCCTCGAACTCAGCAATCTTCCTGCCTCTGTCTCCTGAGTGCTGGGATTACAGGTGTGAGCCACCATGCCCAGCACTGTGGTATGTGGTATTGATTGCTGGTGGGCATGAGTCACCACGCCCAGCATTGTATGTGGTTACCAGGGATTGAACTCAGGACCTTGTGCTTGCGAGGCAGGCGCCAGAACCACTGAGCTAAATCTCCAGCCCCAGGAGTTTCTTATTAATAATTGACATCCTTCAGAAAAAGAAACCTTCTTAGTCTGATTGTGACTACTGGATGTTTAAGAGAAATTGCAGTGGTATTTTGGCCTAAACGGAAACCAGTTGGAACCAAACAATATACTTGGTGCCATCTTGGACACAGACATCAGATGCATGAGGGAGGGAAAATAATTCACTTTTCATCATGCTTACATGTTTTCTAAACTGTAATTATCTTTTATTTATTCACATTTGATTTACTGCAAAGCATTTTGGTTCTGTCTCTAGGAGGAAGAAAAACCATTGGCTATAACACTGAAACGCCACCTTCCAAGTGCTAATTTTAATATTTATGCCATTGACATTTATGCATTCACTTACAGAAAGTATGTAACAGTTTGCGAGTGTGCATTTTTATAAACAACGTAACAATGTGAGTGATGGCTTCGTTTTGCTTTGCAGAACCCCAGCTGAAAGGCATCGTGACAAGGTTATTCAGCCAGCAGGGATATTTCCTGCAGATGCACCCAGATGGGACCATCGATGGGACCAAGGACGAGAACAGCGACTACAGTAAGGCACATCACCTTCACACTGCGACTGGAAGCCACATGTGGGGCCCAGTGGGGGCTCACGCTTACTCCGTGAGCAGGCTGGTCACACGGAACTACTTCAACTCCTTTGAGCTGGAGTCTTTTCCTTTGGATTCCCCACAGCCAGAGGCAGTAGAGGGGTGAGGTTATGTACTAAATGAGAAGATGCGAAGGGATTCTACCTAGAAGGTCGAGTGTGCCTTCCATTGCAGTATTTTTCCTCAGGGTGATAAGGAATTATAGGAAAAATACACACCCTGTAGCTTTATGCTAGTATTTAAATTAGTATTTAAATCTTAAAACTCAATAATGAACAAATTATAATTCTCAGAACACATTGTAGCAGACAAAAATCAGTTTTTAGGTAGACATTGAAAATACACACACGTATGTATATATTATATATTATTTCCTTTTCATTTAGGATAAGACTAAAGAGATATATATTTACATATTACAGTGTAAACAAGATTAAAAAGGCTGGTAGGGGGCTGGGGATTCCATTCAAGTGGTACCTCACCTACCTGGGAAGCACAAGGGTCTGAGTTTGAGCCCCAGTACCACCAAGAAAATAAAAGAAAAGGCTGGTAGACCTAACATGTAATTTTTAAAATAATATTTTTGAAATAAAAGTGAATAATAACACTATATCTGAAAATAGATCTTAAGTAAGTAAATTAACTTCAAAGTTGACAAGTTCAGTAACTAAATACAATCATTCAGATATAATAATGTGTTTGCATTTCTGAACTTCTTCCAATATAAGCTTCAGAGGCAAGAATGGTAGCTTGCCTATGTTTTAACTTTTTCATAATCTTATACAGATACTTCAGGGTAAATTCATAGTCTTCGGAAATTGTTCAAGGTGCCATGTTGTCTTGCAAAATTTGTCTGAAGTCACTGCTGGAATTTTAGGGTTGCACACACAGTAAATATCCATTAAATATCTGCCTGATGACATTGTTATTCTGATGGATGAATGTGATTATTTTGGTTCGAGCTATAACCTCCCATTCTACATAAAGTCATTTAGGAAGCCTGACATTTTATAAGGATGATCCTTTAAATGTATAATGGAGACTGGGGGAAAGAGCAAAAATTCTTTGAGTGCCAAAATGCTCTTGCCCACCCCTGCTAAACTTTCTTTGTCCATTTAATTTTACACATTGCAAAATATGAATTACAACAAAGAAAAGATCTTATTATGAAGGGTTTCTTCTCAAGGCTCTCCTTTCAGTTTTGAGCAAAGTAGTTGATTAGTATATTGTGGTCTGCATTGTTGGCTTGTATTGCTGTAAATGGAGTCTTCAAAGGATTTGAGTTTCAATTCAGGACAGAAGGATGAGGAAGCCCATTGCTCACGGGAGACGGTTATCTGGTGCGCCTGTACTCGAATATCAATTTAGGATGCTACAAGTGTAAAGGGAACTGCTTAGCTATGTCACTCTTGGCAGTTCTGAGATGTCCGTTAATTCGGAAGTCTCCATTTCTTTTTTATCAGTTGAGGTGACTAAAGAGGATGACACCAATTTTCTCTGTCAGTGCCAACCAGTCAACATTTAAAAAATTGACATATTATAAGTCGATGAAGATAGATTCAGTCCCCAAGTAAACCAGAAAGTTATACCCAGTTCCGTGGGACGTGTCCTGAACCCAGCCAGCTGTCTTGCAGATGGGTTTGCACACAGGCAGGGACAGAAGGTTGGCCTATAATGTAGGATCAAATATACACAAATATGTCCTTCACTTGTTCTAGAAAGTAATTGAGAGTGCTTGCTCTGCTGATACTGAGCCTGCCACAGTGTAAATCCATGCTTACATATATTTGCATACATTTGTGACTATGTAATTATATATATAATATATACACATATCATCACATGTTATATTTAAACATACATAAACTGTATATGTCAGATTAATGGCTGATGCGCATGTACTGTATACATACCCCACACGTACAGTGGATTATATATTTTGGGGCAGTGGGTTATATATCTTGTTAAATGCTTTTACAAATTGTGTGAACTCGTATTTAAACTGAGTTTTACTAAAATGAGCTACAGCATACAGTTTTTGATAAGTGGTTATGAAGATAGTTTAGATTACAAAATGAAAGAATAATATAAATTCATCTGGATACCCACCACCAGTTTAAAAGTTAAACATTCTAATACATTGGAATCTCCATGTGTTTTCTCTGATGGAATCCTGGTTTCCTTCATTATCAGACACGGTAAATCTTCTAAATAGGAGTTTTCTTGGTTCCATGCATTTTTAAATACCTCTTTTTGTATAAAATATATTTAACCCATTCACAGAATTTTTGCATATTTAAAAACTTTTTACAAATGATAGCAAATCGTATCTCTTTTATATCCTTTTTCATTGTCAATATACTGGCTTTATCTAACTCATTTTTTTTTTTTTTTTTTTTTTTTTTTTTTTTTTTTTTTTTTTTTTTTTTTTTTTTTTTTTTTTTTTTTTTTTTTTTTTTTTTTTTTTTT
>PVIC010000955.1:0-19606 GCA_004025085.1 Thryonomys swinderianus | reverse complement strand
CTGTATTAGTCACCTTTCTTTTATTGTGACAAATACTTGTGAAAAAGAAACTTTAAAAAGAGGAAAAACTTATTTTGGCTCAAGATTTCAGTTCAGTGCATGAATGACTGTTCCAGTTGCATTGGACCCGTGACAGTTCACTAAGTTGGTTGTAGCGGGAACTGTGGGAGAGGCTGCCTGTTCCCCTCAGGGTTGGGATGTGAAAGAGAAAGAGGAAAGAGCAAGTTCCCACAATCCCTTTTGACAGAGCATCCCTGTTTTTTGGAAGACTGTGTACTCAGACCCACCTTTTAAGGGTTGCAGCCCCCAGTAACACTGTGCTGGTGACCAAGCCCTTAACACATGAGCTTTCGGGGGACACTTGTATCCAAAGTATAGAACCACCTTTACTTTTACTCACTACTACTATGACCGGTTGACATATATATTGTGCTAAATTAGTTATATATATTTTTTGAGACAGTGTCTCGCTTTGTAGTTCAGGCTGGCCCTGAGCTCACTATGTAGCCCAGGCAAGCCTCGAACTCAGCAATCCTCCTGTCTCTGCCTCCCGATTGCTGGGATGACAGGCATGAGCCACCATGCCTGGCATAAATTAGTTATATTTTATCTTCCTCTCCAGAAGAAGGCAAGTGCTATGTAGGTACAGAGATGTTGTTTAGTTCCTTTATGTCTCTTTAGAATTGTTTCCCATATGTGGTAAACAGAGCAAACTGAATGAATGAATGAATGAATGAATGCACCAATGTCTTGCTGTGAATATGTGTACAAGTTTTTCCAGGTCACCTGCTAAATACTTATGTTTCCCCTGATGCAGTTTTCACTTTTTCTTTTGAAAGAATTTTAGACTTAGAAAAATTACAGATTACTATAGCAAGCTCTTTTATATGCCCAACTTATTTCTTCTAATGACATCATTTCACATAAGAAGAATACAGTTGTACAAACTGGGCAGTAAATGTCACTACACTATTATTTACTGAGCTATAGCCTTTACTTAGAGTTCATCTTTTTTAGCTAATCTATTTTCTTTGGCCCCTGATCCACATATTTTTTTTTTTTTGTGTGTGGTACCAGGGATTGAACTCGGGCCCTTGTGCATCCAAGCTTGGTGCAGTACCACTTGAGCTAAATCCCCAGCTATCCACATAATTTTAATTAAAAACTTTCCCCCAAAATAATTTAATATATAATTTCTCTAAGTGAAAAAGGAATAAAACTCTACTCATGCTTTTTAATGGAAAAATTATGAGCCTAAAGTTCTGTTCGGATGCCTTTTTTTCCCCTCTGCTTTGTGTGGGTGGAGAGTAAAAGCAGTTGATCATTTGAAAGAAAAAAAAATATCTTGTTACTATGAGCATCTGTCAGAAACGTGTTGTTTCGTTCACTAGACATCATTAGGTCCAACCAATTTTACTGTGGGATCTTGCATCGAATTGATAAAGACACCTGTTCTTTTGTTCATGAAGAAAAGACTAATTATATATAATTGAGGACAAACGCAAATGGGTTTGTCAGCAGCAACAGATAAGAATCTCAGTGCATGTAATGATAACAAAAAAATGCAGAGCTGTGTTGGAACACTGGCGGCACACAAAAAAAGACACTTGCAGTTTGGAGGGTAATAATAGGAATATTTTACATAAAATTAGAAAGTAATTATTCTGCTCCACTAGTTACCATAGAAAATACATTTGAAGAGGTAAAAGAGAAAATGAGGAAGATCTTGTAACAAGCACCTTGTTCTCTCTTGCTCTGAATAAAAACTGTTGGGGTTCCTTGCAAAGGGGGGAAGCTATGTGATAGGTCAGCACAGTGATCGTACTGGGAGTCTTCCAGCCCTGCTGCTCTGGCCCCAGATGTTGGGGTGAAGGTCTCAGAGGTCTGTCAGTCATGGCTAGAACAGTCCCGGAACTTACTGACTCCAGTTCCCTCCAGTCTTGAGAGTCTTTTAAAAAAGTTGTTGAATATATACAGCAAGTGTAAGGTACAAAATTGTAAAGGTACAAAAGTATACCCAGTTGAGGGCTAGAGATTTAGCTCAGTGGTTCCAGTGCCTGCCTCGCAAGTGCAAGGTCCTGAGTTCGATCCCCAGTAACCACGTACAATGCTGGTCATGGTGAATCACACCCACCAGCCATGAATACCACATACCGCAGTGCCGGGCGTGGTGGCTCACGCCTGTAATCCTAGCACTCGGGAGGCAGAGGCAGGAGGATTGCTGAGTTGCAGGCTTGCCTGGGCTCCATAGTGAGCTCAGGGCCAGCCTGGACTACAAAGCAAGACCCTGTCTCAAAAAAAAAAAAAAAAAGTATACCCAGTTGAGAAAGAACAAAAAAGGATGTGACAGCCAGAGCTGGTGTGTCACTCCCCGTATGCTGGACCCTCTGTCAGCTATAAACAACTTCACATCCTGCAAAATCAGACAAAGGCACTGTGATGCGATAGACCAAGACAAAAACAAGATCACTCTGAAAACAAGTATACAGTCCAACCTACGAAGTGATGAAACTTTCTCTGTTGTGGATCATGCCAATGGCTCTTCGGTTTCACTAACCAGAGAATCACATTCCCCTTTTCAGAGCCTTCAACCTGAAGCCATCCCATAGTTCTCTGAGCTGTCCCTAAGTCAATGGACACAAGTCCTCCATGTCTCTTGTCTCGTCTTGTATCTTTTTGCCGAGTGGGGCCAGGCTGGTGATGGTATGTGTTTCCTCCTTAGTATGCAGGAAGTGAACCCAACTCTGCCCAACCATGGTGTACTCCTCACGTTCTTGTCTTGGAAGGCATTGGGAGAATAGAAAACAATTTTCTTTTCCGTCCAGTCCTATGCTTGTTATTTTTCAGATACAGTTTCTAGATTCATCAAAATATAAAAATTACATTCTCTCATATTCTGCCTTTCCCCCTTTCTTGTTCAAAACTATTATGTTTGTAATTATATTTGCAGTATTTTCCATATTACTACATATTAAAGTGAAAACTTTAAATACTTAACTTCCCCTTGATGAGCTTTTCAGATCCTTTTAATATTTTGCTAACACAAACGAAACTGTAAAGATGTTTAGTATGGAATTAATTTTTCATATGGGCAAGATAGTTACTGGACAGGCATTTAGAACTCCTGGGTCAAGGGCATGTTGTTTTTGATTTTGAGATTCACCCTCTAATTCCTTATTATTGAAACAGTTTACATGGAGAGTATCTGTTCACTTATTTTCCCATTAAGGCAGGGTCCTCAAATTTTCAAATTTCCTTTTAAACTAAAATATGTTGTCCTATCATGAGATAGGTTGAACACTGTTTTTAAGAACCATCTGTGCCTCTTTTCGTACGCTATGTCAGTTTATATTTGATCTTATGAAATACCTTTCATTTGTAGTAAATTTTACATAAAGTATCAGCTCTTTGTTATGACTTGTCTATGTTTTCATTAATTTTTAGTCTGAATTTCCTCTTCATTGCATTCTATTCTATTCTGTTATGCTATGCTATTATATTTTAAATGTTTTATCCTTTTAGAATGTCGTTCCATTTTTATATTTAATGTTTTTTGAGCCAGGGATCGAACTTGAGACCTTGTGCTTACAAGGCAAGCTCTCTAACCACTGAGTTAACTACCCAGCCCTTTATATTTCATATTTACTCAATCTGGTATTTATCTCTTGAGATCTTTTGATTTTAGACTTTTAATATTTTATGTTCTGATGTAGTTCTATAGAAACAGTTCTTCATATTTTATGAATATATTCACTACGACTTTAAAAAGTGTCTGAAAAATGGTTTGCGCCTGATTTTCAGAAATCCAGTTGGAAATGTAAAAATTTAGTCACCCAGTTATGTTTTCTATACAATACCAAGCATATGACGTTTTGACACTACCAGTCATAAGTCTGAAGACACAGCCAAAGCCGGCAGAAGCTTGTGTTGCTAAACTACAAACAGAAACATGATCCAAACATTTAGTTGAGGATAATTATCAAGGAAATCTTGAAGTTTTTGTAATAAGAATATGAAGACAATGCATAAAATTAAAAATATTTTCCATCCCTCAACAGAAATCTTTCTGATCAAAATCTTTGTCCTATTTGCCTACCAGTATATGTATTATAGTACTCACGGAGAGGTGAGGGCCATGCTATCATTAATTATAGAAATGTTATTTTCTCTTGTGTCCACTATATTTTACAAATATGAATTTGTATGTGTGAAATTACATTTATAGAGTGGATTGGATAAATAAAGATGTATCTGGATTTTCCTCTGATTATAACTTTTGAGAAAAGTTATAATCTCGAGCAGCACTTTTGCACATACGTCTTGTTACTCTTATACTGGCAGATTTTTCAAGATCACAGTTAATTTTCATCCTTATGAATTCATGTACTTCGTGTGATATTTTTTAATAAAGTAAAAGTATTACATTTTAATTTTGATATTTAGATGAAATCTCAGGTATTTATTAGAGGTTTATAGTTTTGCTGACTCTCAATTTTAAAGATAATGTCTCCAAATAATATTTGTGAAAAGAACAATTCAATAAGCCTTTGATAGTTTATGCCCTATGTAAAGTATAAGGGAATAACTCCAACCATTTTTTCGATGTTTGTTGGTCCCTTTCTACTTGCTCTTGTGTTTCTTCCTGCTCATAAGACTTCTGGTGCCATGTAGCTTTGGGGTCAGTGAAGGAAAACACCAGCCATGTGAAATTATACACTCGTCCAACTTCCTGTATGACTATTTCTGTGCATACTGTATTTACAGGCAGAGTATGCAGTGGTTAAGAATTTTGAGAAAGTTCCTTACCAAAGCTGGTTCCTAGAAAGACCTGAGGGGTGAGATCATCCTCAGTCTATTCTTGGCTGAGATAATTGGTATTTCAGCCTTGGGCAAGCCACATAAGGTTTCTCCACTTTATACTGTGCGAAATGAGAAGAACAGAAAAGTTTTAAGTTGTTTTTCTTCCTTTTCCAAGAGAAATAAATATGTGCTCAGAAATATTATCGACAGCTTCCATTTCTTTAAATATTGTTTGCTCTGAAGGGAGTCTTGTTGGCAAACAGGAATCTTGGGTTTGGATGTGCCCTTATTCTGTTGTGTGTGTACAAAACTATACAAAGACACACAGGGTCACATGGGTTGGCATTAGAGAAGGACCAATATTAAAATCCAGACATCAGACTCGATATTCTGATTCTATGCTTCTGATTTATTCTGTCTGTGTCTGTTTCTTAATTTCTTCATTTGTTAAATGAGAATAGTAGTGCTTAACTCATGGGACTGTTGTATATGTTACATGGGTTAAATGTATACATAAAAATGCTTAAACTAGAGCTCAGAACACAGTAATTTTTGGTAGATGTCATCTGTCCTTGAAGGAGTGAGAGAGTCCTTGTTTCTTGCTACAGAGCAGTCTTGCTCAGAGCAGTGGCCATTGCTACACCAGTGACAGCTACCAACATATGAAAACATCTGAGGATATTTTTGCTACTGTGTTTCATAAAGTGAGTTGTTCCTTGACGGGTACTATCAACGCCATCTGGTTGGAAACAACCACATTTTACCAGTGTAACTCCAGATGCACTGCATCCAAAACTCCAGAGCTGGGGTCAGGTGTTCTGTGATTTGAGAACCCTCTTGATCATCCCAGAGCACTGTAGTAGATACAGCTGGTACTCTCCTCCGTTTCCGGGATTTGGAGGTGCTCTATCAGCTCATGAAGGTTATTCTTTCCTGGGGTTGCCACATCTAGTATTATGAACATCATATTCTTAACCCAACGGAAGAAAACATAGGTCAACAGGAACTGAAGCCTGAACTTTTTAGCATCTTACATGTGTGGAAACTGTTGATGTATTACCTAGTTTCATTACTCTGGCCAGATATGTGCCCAAGCATAGTTTTGGGGAAAAAAAATGGAACAATAGAGATAAACTTATACTGCACAGTTTTTTGTCTTGGAGTTTTGGCCCATGCTCTTCCTTTTATGTGGAATGTCTTCATCAATATTATACGCCTGCTAAGCTCGCCTTACGCTTCAGAACCCCCCAACCCTTACCTCCTTTCTTGCTGGGAGTCCTTCTCCAGCTGTCCCCCTCCTCTGACTGTGCCCTTTCTGACAAAGCCCTGCATCAATCCTTCATTTAGATCGATTGTCCTTGAGTTCCCCAGGATCCACCGATCAGAGTGGGAATTCTTGATTTGCTATTTGATCTAGCACAATACCGGACATTTTTTAATACCTCAAATCGCGCAGCTATGAACATGTTTGAATAATGAATGGATTTAGCAACGCTTTTCTTGCCTCCTTCCTTCTGTTACCTACGTCCCGAGGACTTCACAGTTTAAGATACAGCTCTCACTCAATGCTTGGGAAGAATAACTGCATACAGTAAATAAACAATAAACACCTCTTTTTTTTCGAATTAGCGAGACTTTACTTAGATTTTGTGAAAAAGCTTTTAAGCTATAAAACAGGCCTTTCTCATTTGTGTGGCTGCCTGTGCATTCCACACACAGAACCCATAACTCTGAAATGCTGTGTAATTCAAGAAGACATATCTTTCACATGGCTACGGGAAGACAGTCCTTCCCAATGATGATGATGATAGAGAAAAACAACTAAAGAATGTAAAACATCTGTGCTGATTCCCTAACTCTTCGAGATTGATGGCTGTCAATCTGTATTCTATTAGGAACAGAACACACCACTTAGTTAAATTTACTGCACTTGTGATTGTGAACCAGCGCTATGACTGTCTGGTTAATGAGGCCATTGAGGTAAAAGCTGTAATGCCCTGTAAGAGGAGTAGTGTAACTGAGGTTGGAGTCGAACATGGAGCATGGTTTTTAGTATAGTTCGACCTTATTTGCAAATCAATATTTATTGTTTAATCTTTCTTGTTTTATCCAAATTCCATGCCTCTGTGTGTTCTTTTTTGGATTCCTGCAACAATGATGTAACAATCATAAAAAAACACATAACAAACAAAACTAGAATTTGAGTCTATAGTTATCAAAACACAAAGCATGGGAAGTCAGTTTCTTTTCTTACTGAAACCCAGTGGTCTTGATTTCAATAGTTTAAACTTTTAAAATTAGACTTATAGTCCAGTGCCTCAATGGGATAATGTATTAACCTTTGTAATTTTTTTTTCCAGAAATGGGCTAAAATAGAATGAATGCATGATGGTCTTGGGAAATATTGAATAATTACTGTCCAATCATATGACTGTCAGGCTGGAGATTTAATTCAGTGGTTCCGGTGCCTGCCTAGCAAGTGCAAGGTCCCTGGTTTGATTCCCAGTAACCACATACAACAATACTGGGCATGGTGACTCACACCCACCAGCAGTCAGTACTGGACACCAACAATGCCAGGTGTGGTGGCTCACTCCTGAAATCCCAGCACTCGGGAGGCAGAGGCAGGAGGATTGCTGAGTTCGAGGCTTGCCTGGGCTACCTAGTGAGCCCAGGGCCAGCCTGAACTACAAAGTGAGACTCTGTCTCAAAAAAATCCCATATATCTATATCTATATCTATATCATCTATATCTATATCATCTATATCTATATCATCTATATCTATATCTATATCTATATCTATATTATGATTGTCATAAGTGTAACCTGATAATTAGCACGCATCTCTTACACATCACCAGTTAGAAGGCAGAAGCCAGGGCTGTGATTCAGACAGCCTGGTTTCTGCCCCAAATCTTTTCTTTAGTTGATCACATGATAAGTTTTACGTCACAGAAGCTTTCTGCTCATTGGTTTCTTACTTTGTGAAATGAAAAATTTGGCAACGTTGACCACCAGATATGATATTTTGCACATTTATAAGGTGACAATTTTTTGAATCTTTGAAATACTTTAGATAAAGGATAAAATTTTAAGCAGATATCAAAATCATTGTTTTCATCAAATTTAGAAACAGTAGTGAATTCATTTGTGTAATGTTTTTCTTTCAAATATCCAAATAACTCACTCCCTCATCCTCATCCATATACCACTTAGAAAGGAGACCTTTTTAAATTAATCTCTCTATATCTCAATACCTACACTCAACAGTCTTCTATAGCTATTTATCCCACCACTCCCAAACCACTATCTTACTTACTTGATGGTATTTCTCCACTACTCACTATTCATGTATGATCCTTGTATTGTTATACATATTTTTTATTCCATATTGGTTTATGTTATTCCTTTGGGTTATTATATCATCCCCAAACTCATGTTTTAAGTCTCTGTTTTGTGATTTTAAAAAAAGAACAAAAAACAAAACACCCTGGAATTCCTGCTTTCTCCTCTAGATAAACCATATGCCTCTTAACATAGAGCTGACACACATATTCATTTATATCTATTTACAGGGAAAGCAACTTAACTTCTTTTCAAGGCCCTCGAGAGCCCCTGATTTGTTTCTGTAGCATTTTATAACACAGTCTTAGTAAAGCACAAGGCCTTACTTGGTATCAGTTGTAAATCAGTAGTCAGGAGAGTGAGACCAGACTTTAAATGGCAAGTCTTCATGAGAATGTAGAACGTCATTAGAATTAGAATTTATACTGTACTATTGTGATTCCATTTGTAGAATATTTGGCACATGTAGTTATTCAGTATTGGTTTAATAAATCAATGAAATTGATTCAGAGAACAACTTGATCATAGAACAAGACATTGTGAGGCAACTCACACTTTGAAGGAGCATGGCATATTGGGATATTTGTACTTTGTTATGAGATGGACAGACAGTTCTCTAGGATGAAAGATACATTGGCTGTTAAGATGAAAATGAGAAGAAAACGGAATGTGCTTAGTCTGGAAAAGTGGACTCTGTCTCAGTGACAGTCAAGGTGATAAACAGTGCTTCTGTCTTCAGAGTGAAGCGTGAATTCACTAGACTGGGATAACCACAAAGACTCTGTTTCCTGAAAATTCACTAATGGCATAAGTTAGAGAGGACGCCATTGGCTATTTACTCATTTAGGACCTGCAGTTTAAATTTAAGCTGATATTGCAGGAAATGTATTTGTAAAATACAAAAATGAAATAAAGCATGGGGAGGATTCTTGAGATAGCAGGAAAGTGTATTAGAGTTTTAATGAGTTGGAGATTATTTAAACACCCCTTGAGTACATTACCTGATTCTGAGAGTTCCCTGATATGAGTTGATTTTTCCAAGATAGAGTAAGTAGAATTCATTCCTGTCATTAGATTTATAGCTCAAGAGTTTGTGTGGATTCACCGGTAGCTTAGTGAACAGCAGCAGAGTTTGTTATATGTGGTTAGATTAAGTATTCCACCCATAGCTTCCACCTAAACGAGGGATAAATCATAAATACATGCTCAGTGGGATTGGCGTTGTTAAAGGAATTTTTTCACAATTAAAAATTAACAAATATTATGTATTATTTCAGGGAGAGATCTGGGAAATAAAATGGTCACTAATATGCTGAGGGTTATGTCTGCCTCATGTGGGCTTATGGGTCATAATAGCTCATGCTCTCTGAGCACCTTCTAAGTGTAGAAATAAATGTCATGCATTTTACCCATTTAAATCTGAAAATAAGACCTAGAAAGGGTACTACAGTCATCCCAAGGAGCAGGAGAGTTATGTAATTATTTTATAGTCACATTGAGATCGAATAATAGACTCGAGCTTCGCATTCAGGAACTTCAGCTCCACAGCTCCCTGGCCATGTTCCATATCTGGCAACTCTTGCTTGATTAATATTTCTCAAATCCTAAAAATATTCCTCTAAATTATTCCTATCTAGTCATCTGCCTCTGTAGTTCAGGCTGGCCTTGAACTCACTATGTAGTCCTTGCTTGACATTGAACTCGCAGCAATCTTCCTGCCTCAGCCCCCTGAGTCCTGGGATTATAGGTGCCCTCCACCACACCCAGGTCACCTACTAATACTTTAAAAATGTTAAGAAGGCAATATTAAACAGACACGAGTTGGTCTGATAATTTACTTTAAATAAACTAAATATTGAACTTGAAAGAATTTTTCCTCAGTATGTTTGATAAATTAATCCATATCCCTTAGGAAATTATAAAGAATTATGAAATAACTTTAAAGGACACAAATAATCTGGTTGCATATATCATATATCTGGGTTGGGAAGTTTGGACTGTGTAGGGTGTGTTTGTGTGTGTGTGCATGCACGTGCATGTGTGCGCACGTGTGTGTCCATTTTCACATATTATTAGCAGCTTACTAGAGTGATAGTAAGCTAACATCCAGTCAAGATCTAGAGAGGCCTCATTTAGTACATCTGCTTCCCCTGACTATGAGACAGAATGTAAAACATATCCATGTCAAAATATGTCTGTGCAGTGTTATTAAACCCACTCCTTAGTATTAGAGTTGTATTTGAAAAAAAAATAACCTAGAGAGTTTCTTTTGCTTCTTCTTACTGAGTTATTGATATCATTTTTTTTTTGTTTTTCTTTTTGAGACAGGGTCTTGCTTTGTAGTTCAGGCTGGCCCTGAGCTCACTATGGTGCCCAGGCAAGCCGCCGCGAACTCAGCAATCCTCCCGTCTCTGCCTCCCCAGTGCTGGGATGACAGGCGTGAGCCACCACATCCGGCATTGTGGTATGCAGTGTTGATTGTTGGTGGGCGTGAGTCTCCACACCCAGCATTATATGTGGTTACTGGGGAATCGAACTCAGGACCTTGCACTTGGGAGGCAGGCGCTGGAACCACTGAGCTAACCCTCCGGCCCTATTGATATCATTTTTACTGCTTCTTTAGTGTGTACCCAGGGTCATTTCCTTGTGCTTGAGAGAGTCCTGCAGCATACAAACTGCCCATAGGATTTCAGGTACATGTGGTGTGAGTATTAATGCATCTCTTTCTCTTTGCACTTGTACAACCTTGGGCGAGGAGCTTAGCTCTTTGAAGCCATGGTTTCTGCAAAATGAGAGTCACAAGTAAGGGCTTGAAGTTGACAATATTAAACTTACACTCAGGAAAGGAAACAATTTGGAAAATGTGAACAGGATCAATCTCCGCTGGCTGAAGGGTTTCCAAGAGTGATCTCAGGGAAGAAGGAAGACTTGAGCAGATCTTTGGTAAACTGTGTAAGAAGCCATGTTTGAACCACGTTTGTAGTTGCAGCATTTTTTTGTCTTCTAGACCCGGCAACTTCCTCCTGAAAGAATTGGTCAAAGATCAGACAGGTCTGAGACACACTACACATAGAGGTTCCTATTGAAAACATCAGAATTGCCTCTTCCGAGGCCTTGCTGCTGTTGATAATCTGAGCAGGAAAAGCCTATTTTCCTGTGCAAAAGCAGACAATAGCTCATCTACTCTCATATATACAAATTGTACAACAAAGGCTCTAAATGTTTTATCACATCCAAATCAGCAATGTCCTTCTTGATGGCCAAGTTTTCGTACAGAACCATAAAATCATAATCTCTAGGAATAGTGCTTTGACATCTATGTCCTTTTAAAATAACCCAGAAGATCACATAGTGCAGTGATGTATAGAAACTGACTTATATTATGTTACATCTCATTCATAGTATACAGCAGAGTGAACTCCAGGGTTAAACTACTGATTATTGGACACTATCAGAGTTTTTGATTTAGAAGGTTGAGGGTTGGGCTGTTTAGATCTATAGTTGTTTAGATCTCTAATGAGGTCAGGTTAGGAGAATCACTGCTGAACAATGGTGCTTCTCAGACATTAAATACACAGCCATCAACTGAGTGTGTCCTGTTATAAAGCAGATTCTCAACCAGCAGTTCCTCCATGGAGCCTGAGATTTTGCCTTTCCCCAAAGGTCCAGGCAATGTGAATGCTACCTGTCGTGAACAGCAAGGGTTAGTCTACTGTGTTAGGCTTCTACAATAAAGTGATTAGACTTTCACCTAGCCTACCATATGCTTGTGTCATGAACATAACTGTTTCAAGGTCCATTCAAGTACAGGGTTGTAAAACTAAAGCTGAGACAACTGGCTTTTGTTTGATCTCAGAATGGAGGAAGAATTTGGAGTTTTCGGTCAAAGCAAGTAGGAAGTGATCAGAAGAAATACCAGATTTTAAAGATCACAAGTCCCTGAAAACCATAGTGCTCCATGAACTTTGCTTTGAAACTGAATCTTGAAGAATTGGAACAAAGCATACAAGTTAGGAGTAGAAGTAAATTTCAGATAAGAAAGCTCAAGATTATGGATTTGAGAATGTGGCTTCCATTTTGGGGAAAAAGGAGCCCACTAATTTGCAAGAGATTACATAGAAGTATGTGGGGCCATATTTCAGAGAGCCATCACTGACATTACAGGGTTTTAAGCTTTATGTTGTAGGAAGTGGAGAAACTACTAAAAGTTTTGAGTAACCACAATCTTGAAAATAAAATGAAATATGATGATTTAGAAATATTTCCTGACTAGACTACATAGTAGAGATGACCTGGGAGAGATTTTTAAATAGAGAATAATAGGGATGAAAAAGAATCTCAAGTTCTTTTTTGATTTTTCCATTTCTTAAAACAGAAAACACACACATTTTTGCTTTGGTAATTAATGATAACAAAGTACGAGTTTTAGTTGAGCATATTAAACCAACTCAAATAAATGTGCTTGCATTGTTTGTGAGTAATTATAAGTCAAAAGATTATAAAAGTTTGGTACCTTCTAGGCAAAGCAGATTTCTGCTTGATTGAAAAATTGCTTTTACAGATTCTAGCCTTCCTTATGAATTCCTTTTCTTACTGTGTACATAACTGCTTGGATTGTGAGTGCTGGGATTTCCCTTTCATTTCTTAAAAACAATGGTATTTTATAAATTTATATCCACTAGAACCTAGGTTTGCATTTTAGCTCTTCGAATGGTTGACTTTATGACCTTGGAGAAACCACGTATAGCTTTGGTTCTTTGATCTGTAGAGATGGATGCCTAATATACACATGGAATTCATTTTTAATCACTTTGATGACAAGTACCATATTCATTGTTTTTAAACTCTCTATATTACCAGTCCCTTCCACAATGTCTGGAATATATGTGTTGAATTAATGAGTACACTTAATAGGCCATAGTGTTAATAAAGCTCACACAGTGTGTGATGGGAGACTTGTAGAAGAGGAAAATCAAAAGCTTTGAAACATGCAAAGATTTCTTGGAGGATTCTCTTCTTCTGCCTGCCAATCTTGTGGGCTGGCCCTGGTCTGCTCGGTGAATTCTGCAGTCAGGCTGTGAGACAAGTCTGGGGTAAGACAAATCGGCTGCTCAGAGGGAGTGATGACAGGCATTTGCTTTCATTAGTGACAATGATATGCTTCATTTTTCATCTTAAAGAAAAGAGCCACACTGAACTGACTGGTTAATTAGGCAAGTTGTGAGGATCTCTGAATGTCCCGGGGAAGGTTATGAGGTTTGATCAGGATTAAAAGGCAGTGGCAGGAGTTCCTCCAGCACTGAGGCAAAGGTACCTGCTAGCTTTTGTCAAACAAAAGGATCCTCATGTTGCTTATTTTCATCACACTGAAAACCCACGGTTTTTGCTGTCAGCCAATGTTTAGAAGAAAAACTTGAGTCTCTAAGGCCCCAAACGCTAATCAGTTCTGTAAGTCAACAAATCCACTGGGGAAACGACATCTGTCAGTTGGGTTATTGTATCAGTTGATTATAAAGCAGGGCATTGGACTCCAAGCACTGAGTCAACATAGTCTAACGCATGTTGATTATTTTTTACTGTCAAGTGTTGTTTTATTTTAAATATATAGTCATTTTGCTTAATGGATTTTCAATCCTAAATGACACTTTTCAATCCTTATGGCACTTTAAAAAATGTGAGTTGAAGTGTGGACTAAGATTTGCTTAAGCCCCATTTACCACTCCATTATGAAAGTACTAGATTTGGAAATAACAGTGACACCATGGGTAATAATCGTGGTTTGTATCTTTATGGTCCAAGTCATAGTTTGTTTTTAGTATCTCAGCTGACCGTAAAGAAATGCTCAGAAAGGTTGGGTAATTGGGGTTTGCAAGGTTACCAAGCTGTTAAATTATAGAACTACTGACAACGACCTGATGGTGTGTCTGCAGCTCAGCCTTCATCCCAGCCTTGTTTCTAACTGGAGATGTCGAGGAATAATTTCCATGAGAAATGCTGTTCTGGAGTGTATCATTCAGTAACAATCATTTAGCCTTTTCCCGTGCCATGGACTGTCAATGCCAAGACATGATAATAATAAGTAAAACAAATGTGATACTCTGAAGGCTTTGTAATTTTCAGAGAGGCTCAGGAAAATGCAGAACTCGGAAAGGCAGTGTGGTCCACGCTACGTCATGGAAGGCTATGGAATTAGGGTGAGAGAATAAACAACCAATTTTCCTGGGTGAATATTGCATTCTGCCATAATTTATATTTACTTGTATTGGAAGATTTAAGAGTTTAGGCCATCCTCCAGTGTATTGAATATTTAATCGTAGTACTTCCTACTGAGAATGGGAAGGATCATGCAGAATTGTCTTTAGTGATATATCTAAGAAAGAAATATTAAATTCATAACTAAGGAGAAGCCAACTGAGTGAGCATCTAAAATTCTCACACATGTCACAATGACAAAGATTATTTTAAGTGACCACAGCATTATAGGAGAAAGTACTCTGGTACTAACTTACATTTAGGTTTATATTTTATGATGTTACTTACACTGTTTTTGTAATCTCAGCCTGGATGAGTTTTCTGGCTTTTCCAATGTGTGCCATATTTGAACATTTTCTGTGTGTGGTAAATTTAATCTTCAATTTTTCTAACATACTCAGTTATGGAAATATGACCTAGAAAAGCTATGGATAAACAAGCTTAAAGAGAAAGCTGATTTATTTATTTATTCAGCAATTTTTTTTTTTTTTTGAGACAGGGTCTCGCTTTGTAGTCCAGGCTGGCCCTGAGCTCACTATGTAGCCCAGGCAAGCCTCGAACTCAGCAATCCTCCCGCCTCTGCCTCCCCTCTGCCTCCCGAGTGCTGGGATGACAGGCATGAGCCACCACGCCCAGCACTGTGGTATGTGGTACTGATTGCTGGTGGGTGTGAGTCACCACTCCCAGCATTGTATGTGGTTACAGGTCTCAAACTCAGGGCCTTGCACTTGCCAGGCAGGCGCTGGAACCACTGAGCTAAATCTCCGGCCCTATTCAGCAAATATTAAGCACAGATTTTCTTAGACCAAGTCAATGAGAATAGTAGTAAAAGTGTCCGTGACTTCCCCGTCAACACAGGGGATGGGGAGCTCAGAAGGGCTGGCAGGTTACAGTGTCTCCCCACAGATCACACCTGCAGGGCTCACCATCCTCTCCTTAGCACGAGCGTGGCTTCTGGCACACAGGAAGTGTTCAGCAGGTATTTATGGAACAGAGAAACGACTTCTGAGGTAGGGAGACCACAGAGATATTCACAAATTCCTGTGTGAGCCTCGTTCCATAGACGGAGACTAGAGTCGAACTATAAGCTTTCAGATGTCATTTTTTATCTCCTCATTTATTCAGCTTGTATCTAAAAACGTAATACTTTTATATACCTGGTAACAAAGATAAACTGTCAAATTTTACAATAAAATGACATTCGGCGTGTCAGCATGCCTACTAGGAGGTTTGGAAATAAATTAGGCATTCCATGAATACAATCTATCATTTTTCTCTTTTCACTCATTACTTTTATTGTTTTTCCTTTAAATTTCACCTCGAAATGACTTAGGTTTTGTAGTTCTTAAGCTTGTGTGATTGGAAAAAAGTAACATAATTAAATAGAGATTAGGTCAAAAGTGAGTAAAGAGAAGATTGTCATAAAAAATTAAATTTTAAAAAGCTGAAAACTAGCAAAGTCTATAAAAATTTAGGAAAATAAAAATATTTCAATTAAGTACTTGGTGATTTCAAGTCTAAATAGCAATTGTTCATTATTTTGGATGTATAATAATATAATATTTGGATGTATAATATTTTGGATGTATAATATAATATTTGGGTATCTTTTTATATGCCAACAACTTTATAGTACATTTCCTACAGAAAATATAAGAATATAATTTAGTGCTTCCTGAAACATGACTCATTAAAACTAATCCTTCATTACAATTCCAATATGTTTATTTTAGCTTCACAGATTATAATTCCTTAGTGAATAGAGATATTAGGTCTCTTCATATACCTCTTGACCATTGGTATATCTGCTGTCAATAAATGGCTATTCAGGCCCTTTGTCTATTCTTAAATAATTATTTGTTTACATTTTGCAACTGAGCTGCAGGAGATCATTGTGTATTTTGAATACTAAGCCTTCATTTCCTGTGTAGTTTATAAATATTTTCTCCTATTCTGAAGGCATTTGGCTCTTTTTTCAAAGGTAAGGTGAGCGAGTATCTGGAGTAGTTTCTGCAGTTTTTAATTTGTTCCTTGGGTCTGTTTTTTTGCCGGTAACATACTGTTTTTATCACAGCAGCTTTGTAGTATAATTTCAAGTCAGTGATTATGATGCTTCCTGTCTTCGTTGACCAGAATTAACTTTGCTGCTTTGGGTCTCTTCTGGTTCCAAATACATTTTAAGATTGTTTTCTCTAATTCTGTGAGATACACTCTTGATATTTTGATTTGGATTGCATTAAATCTACATAGCAATTTTGGGAGTATGGCCACTTTTACTGTGTTGGTTCTTCTGTGAAAGAGCAAGGGTTATCTTTCCATTTTCTTTTCCTTTCTGTCTTTCTTTCTTTTTTTGGTACTAGGGATTCCTCAACTTATTAATGCATAAAGAAGATGCTGGGGTTTTTGTATAATGGAGTGCTATTTAGCCATAAAGAAGGGTAAACTTGAGACATTTTGAGCTAACTGGATGTACCTTTAATGAAATAAATTGGATACACATATGTGAATATTACACTATTTCTCTGGTCTGAGAAACCAAAAGTGTAAATGGAACCAAAATGTATAACGCATATTGCGAAATAGGAAGAAAATATTTGAATAGGAAGAAAATATTTGAATAGGAAGGGGAGCAACAGAAGGAGATCAGAGAAAAGAAGGAAAGGAAATGAGAAAATAAGGAAAAATGGAAACAAACTTTTGTAAAGAAGTGAGGGAGAGGATGAAGGGAGGGGAGGGAAAAAAGAAGAATCAAGATATCCCATGTACAGGTACAGATTCCTTATAATGAATGTGATAATTATGTATTGTAAAATGTAACAATAAACTTAATTAATAAAACAGTTTTTTTAATGTTGTCAGGGCTTCCAAATGTAAGTAAACGATATCCTCACACTTTCTTCTCCCCAGCCACCACAGTTACTACACGAGTACAGTTGATATGTGATCCTTGGTTTAAAGAGCTTACCATCTAGTTGTGGCTGGGAGAAGAAACAGATTTTTTTTGAAGAAAATTACAAATTGTGATAAATATAGTCTAGATCCAGGACTAGGGCAACTGATAAGCAAAAGAAAGCATTTGGTATTTGGTATGTCATTTGAAGCATGGCAGGATTTTCAGTGTGAAAATCTGAGAAGAATGACATTCCAAGTAGCTGCATAAAAATATGCAAACCACGGAGATTATGAGGTAGGGGAAGACTCAAACTGCACCACACAGTAAAATACATCAGAGTGAATAGTGTCATGAATCATAAAGTCTGGGTTGTGACTATGAATAACTTTGAATGTTAGGCGGAGAACGTTTAAGTTTCAGTTTAGTTTTACTTAAAAGGACACTTGTATTTGATAAGAAAAACTAAATTCCGGGCAGTACTGTGACCTTTCATGACCCTCAGAATGAGTAACGTTTACCGAACACAAGATGTGTTGTTACCAGGCTAGCTACTGAAGAGACCACAGTTAAGGACTCTCGCGTTGTGTGGATGGAGAGAGACGGGTGTAAAAGATGAACTCATAGCACCCCAGAGAGAAAGAGAATGCCCCAAATGCCACTACGGGGATGTACGAACCAGAAATAGACCATTTCAGAAGGGATGGCCTTGTCACTGAGGGGTTTGAAAAAGGCTGACGTGGAAGTTAAATAAAGTGGGCTTTAAAGGATGAAACACTGGCCAACCCGACTTAACAATGAAGGGGGAGGAGCTCAGGAAATGGTGAAGTATTTGGGGTGCTGGTTGAATGAAAGATAGAAAGGCTGGCAGGTAACAGGCTGCAAGTATAGCCTGGTGCCAGGTTGTCAAGGGCAGAGAGGAGAGTAAATCTTTTGCCTCTTTTGGTGATTGTGGAAAGCAGATGAAGACACTCCCCAGGAGAATTTTCTTTAGGTTTTGCTGTGAAAACATTCTTATTTCAAATTGTTCACTGAGTGTTTTTCCAAGGGACTTGGTCTCCTGTGGCGCGCCCTCTGAACGCCACTATCACCTTGTGATTTCTGTAAGACTTTCACACACATTTCTTGTCTTTGTTCTTGGTTAGCTTTAGCAGTTTCCTAAAACCCTCGATGTAGAAAAACTTTCCTTGTTGTTTTTCTCTGTTACAACTCTGTGAGCCCATGTTTTTAGCCCGTGCTCTGGATATTCTACTTCAGAAAGACACTGCGCACAATTCTGAATTTCTTTCTTCTTTTTCAAAAGCACTATCCTTGAACTTCATGTTTTCCACTTGCTGCTTTTATTTACAGTGTACAAGCACCTTTTGGTTAATTATTAAGCTTCTGAGTTAATTCTGCTTTCTTTGGCATCTCTCTCGGCGAGGATTGGGGCAGGTCTGCGTGACACGTATTAAACCACAGAGCTCTCAGGTTCGCTCATAAAAGCAGGATGTAGGTAAAGGAAGGCTGGAATTCTGCCAGGGGTGCACAGACTCCCGGGGGGTTGGCTCCTTTCAGCCCACCTGCCGCTGCTCACTGGGGAATAGCCCTTGTTTACGTGGTCTTAGTGGTCCAGGTGCATTTGCATGTGAACAGCAACCAGGGGAAGGTCTGAGCAGGGAAGCCAAGGACCCTTTCTGAGGAAAACTTCCCCAAACTTATTAACCATCTGCCTGTAAGTCAGGGGCCATCCTGAGCCCATGAAAGCTGCTTCTCATTCCAGAACCTTGAGCTTTAGTTTTGGGGAAATCCAGCTAAATTTGCCTATTTCTTTAGGAAAAAACAAACAGGAATGGATATTCAAGGTCATTGAACTTAAAAGGAAAAAAGGAGGAAATATATTGTCTTTGACGGTGAAAACTTTAGAGAGTTAGATCACCTTTTCTCCGATGTAACCCTCCCTGAACTACCACCTTGAATCTGTTTGTTTTTCTAAAATAAATCGGCATCCTCTACAACCTTTATAGTTGAAGATGAGATGGGTGGATGCATGTATCTGTAACCTGAAAATTAAATGATATACAACTTTGAATTTCTCTCTTTTAAGGTATTCAGTGAGTTTCTGAATCTAGACTCAAAAATATTACTGAGAAACTACATCCATTGTCATATTGATCTTGTGGTAATGTTATTTGCCAGTCAGAAAAAGCAGGTATTATTTGCAAATAATCCATAGATTAAAAAAACACATTTCTGTTAGTGGAACACTTTCAAGAAAATGATAATGAGTTTGACTCTTTAATAAATTGCATGCAGTAAGAATGACAATGCACCTTTT